>JACVBY030000171.1:0-105180 GCA_017589505.3 Metroxylon sagu | reverse complement strand
AGGGCTCAGCCAGGCCTCGGGGTTTTAAACATCGGCCTAGGCTCAGAGCCCAGGTGCTCAGTGTCTCCAGGCTCAGGCTCCTTGGCGGCTCTTAGGTGCTCCTAGGCGGCAGGCCTACCTATGGCTCAGGCCCAGGCCTCATAGCTCCCAGGGCTCTTACCATCCCTTTAGGCTTGGCGGGTCATGGGGCCTTTGGGAGCCCAGGCTCAGGGCCTAGGCTCTTAGGCCCTAGGGCCCAGGCCTTTAGGATCTTTTAGGACCTTAGGCCCTTGCGTCTTTAGGCCCAGGGCTTGTCGGCTGCCCTTAGGCCTTAGGCCTGGCGGCCTTGCTGGCTCTGAGAACGAGGTCCCAGGGTGCCTCAGTGGGTCAGGGGCCCAGGGCCCAGGGCTTCAGTGGGCTCAGGACTGTGTGTCACCGGTCAGCTGGCCTTGGGGGCTCTCGGGACCCTGGGGCTCCAGGTTTCTTGGAGCCTTGCTGGGGACCAGGCTTGGAGCCTTCAGGCTCAGTGGCCTCGAGGCTCAAAGGCTCAGGGCCAGGCTCTCAGGGCTCACAGGGCTCAGGGCTCAGGCTCTCAGGCCTCAGGCTCAGGTGACCCCAGGCCTCAGTGGGCCAGGCCGGCCTTGGCTGCTCAAGGCGCTCAGGCCCAGGGCTCTCATGGGCCCAGGCCTTGTCTCCAGGCCCCAGGCTCTCAGGCCTCGTGCCCAGGACTCCAGGCCCAGGGCCTTGGGCCCGCGTCCAGGCCCAACGAGCCTTGCAGCCTTAGTGTCCGTGCTGCTCTCAGTGTCAGTGGGCTCAGGGCCCTACAGTGGGCCTTAGTGCTCAGGGCCCCCAGGCTTCGTGCCCGCTGTCCGCGGCTTCTCGGGACCTCGGGCCCTTGGGGCCCAGTGGCTCATGCTCTGGGGCTCAGGGCTCACGTTCCAGGCCCAAGGCTGCCTTAGGCCTTAGGCCACGGTGGCTCCAGGTCCCCAGGTCCAGGGCTCAGTGGCCAGGCTCTCGCAGGCCTTCAGGGCCTCAGGGCCCTTAGGCTCAGTGCCCAGGCCTTTGGGCCCAGGACCCAGGGCCAGGCTCAGCCTGGGCTGCCCCAGGACCTTAGGCCCAGTGCTCAGGGCCCAGGGCCTGGTGCCCTCAGGCCTGCAGGCTCAGGGCTCTGTGGGCTCCCAGGACTGGGGCCTGGGGGCTCCTCGTGCTCTGGGGCTCAGCTTTGGTGACCCTTGTGGCTCTCAGTGGCCTCAGGCTCCAGGGCTCAGGCTCAGCCTTGGCGTGCTCAGGCTCAGGTCCCAGGTCCGGGCTGCCCTTGGCGGGGCTCAGGAGGCTTTTGCCGGCTCTCAGGCCTTGCTCAGGGCCCTTCAGTGTGTCACGTCTCAAAGCCCAGGCTCCCAGGCTCCAAGCCCCAGGCCCTAGGCCTAGTGGCCCTAGGCTCAGGCTCTCAGGTCCCCAGGCTCAGTGGCCCAGGACCCTGGGCCCTAGGGCCTGGGGCCTGGGCCTGGTGGCTCTCAGGGCTCCAGGCCTTTGCAGCCTCAGTGGCCTCCAGCCTCAGTGGGCTTGTGGCCCCAGGCCCCAGGCTCCTGGGCCCCAGGCCTGTGTCTCGGGGGCTGTGGCCCGGGGGTCGCTGGGGCCGGGACCCGAGGCTCCTAGGCTCAGGCCCGAGGACTCGGGCTCAGGGCTCACGTGCCCAGGCACCCTCGGGGCCTCGAGGGCCCTGGACTGGGGCCTTTTAGGCCCGAAGGTTTGGCCGTCCGGGGCCCAGTGGCCTGTGGGCTCACGTGCTCCAGGCCCCAGGCTCCTAGGCTCTTTCAGGGCCCGAGGGCCCGCGGGCTCCTGCCGTTCCGTGGGCTCGCTGGGCTCAGGCCTTGGCCCCCAGGCCCAGGGTCCTGAGGCCCTCGGCTCAGGGCTCAGGCTCTCAGGCCCTTGGGGGCCTTCAGGCCTTGTGGCCTTAGGCCTAGGCTCAGGCTGCAGGCTCGTGGGCCCAGGCCCCAGGCCCAGGCTCAGGGCTCAGGGCCCAGGGGCTCAGTGTCCAGGCTCAGGGCTCAGGCAAGCCTGGCAGGCCCGAGGCTCAGCTGGCCGGGCGGGGCCTGGCGACCCTACGGGCTCTCAGACCCTTGCGCCCTTGGGGCTCGTGCTCAGGGCTCAGGCCTTTCAGGCCTTTAGGCCCAGGCCTTAGGCTCGCTGGCCCAGTGCTCTCAGGCCTTTTGTGCCTCAGGCCTTAGGCCTTCAGGGCCGGGGGTCTGGGGTCTGGGGGTCTGGGGCTCAGGTCGAGGGCTCCCCGGACCCCAGTGCTCAGGGCCTTGGGCGGCTCCCATGACCTGCGCGGGCTTCAGGACTCAGGCTCTTGGCGTTCAGTGGCTCCTCGTGTCCCCAGGGTCTGGGGGCCCGGGGCCCGAGGGCCCAGGCCTCAGGCCTCAGGCCTTAGGCCAGGGCCTTGGTGACCCTTGTGCCCAGGCCTAGGCCCAGGCCCACAGGCTCATGTGGTCCGTGCCAGACTCAGACTCAGGCTCAGGCCCAGGCTCCCGGCCTGTGGCCTTAGGCTCAGGCCTCAGTGGCCCGTTGGCCTTAGGCTTGCAGGCTCAGGGCCCTGCCTACGGGCTTCCAGGCTCTGCTTGCTCTCAGGGCCAGGCCTCAGGCTGCTTCCTCAGGCCTTCAGGCTCTCAGGCTCTCAGGCTCCAGTGCTCAGGCCTCAGGCTTGCGGCCCTGGCGGCCTCCGGGCCCAGGCCCAGGCCTGGCCCACGGCCTTTGCCTTTTCAGGCTCCCAGGCCTAGGGCCCAGGCCCAGGGCTCAGTGTCAGTGGCCCAGGGCTCATGGCTCCCAGGGCCTTGGGGGCCTGGGCTCAGAGCCTCAGGCTCAGGCCCCAGGCTTCCGAGGCTCCAGGTGCCCAGGGCCTTGTGTGTCAGGCCCTTGGGCTGCCCTTAGGCCCAGGGCTCTCAGGACCAGGGCTCCTCAGCGGCCCAGGGCTCAGGGCTCAGGCTTCAGGCCCGAGGCTCCAGTGTCTTTGCCCAGGCCTTACGTTCTCGGGCTCAGGTTCAGCCTCCTCTAGCTCCCCAGGGCCCAGGCTCAGTTACTCCGTGCTCTGTGTGGCCCACAGCCTTGTGGCCCCAGGGTCAGTGGGCCTAGGCTCAGAGCTTCCAGGGCCCAGGCCCGGTGCCTCGGGATCTTCGAGCTCTATGCCTGTGTCTGTGGCCCGTATGCAGGGCTCAGGTTGCCCAGCGGCTCTCATGGCCTTTTAGGCTCTGGTGACACCCAGTGCTCTTAGGTCCAGGGTCCGCGTCCTTAGGGCCTGGGCCTTAGGCTCTTCCTTGTGCCTTCTTACGGCTGCTCAGGGCTCAGGCTTCAGGACCTGGGGCCCCAGGCGACCCAGGCTCACCCAGGGCTCTTTGGGCCCAGGCTCAGGCCCAGGGCTCAGGCTCCTTAGGCCCTGGGCCTGGGGCTCTTAGGCTCTGCTGCTCTCAGGCCTCCGGCTCAGTGTCTGCTCCGTGTCTTGCCTAGGAGCACCTGGGGGCCACAGGCTCACAGGGCGCAGGCTCACCGGACCTTGGCCTGGGAGCCGGGGGCCCAGGGCCCTCGGGCTTCTCCCAGGCCCTCAGGGCCAGGCCTTGTGCTCAATGCTCAGGCTCAGGCTCAGGCTCCGAGGCTCCCCAGGCTCAGGGCTCAGGCTTCCGGGCGGGTCTGGGGCCTGGGAGCCCAGGCCTTTAGTGGCCTGCTGCCCTTATGGCCCTTGGCTCAGGGCTCTCAGGCTCAGGCCTGGCCATGCCTTAGGGCCAGGGTCGGGGCCCAGGGGCCCAGTGCTCCCAGGCCCTGTGTCAGGCTTGCCCAGTGCTCCGGCGGCTTCGGGCTTTCAGGACCCTGGCCGTCTCAGGCTCAGGGGCCCAGGCCTTTAGGCTCTTGTCCTAGTGCTTCCAGTGGCCCGTGCCTTAGGCTCTAGGCCCAGGCTCAGGCCCTTAGGCCTGTGGCCCGCTGGCTCTCAGGTCACAGGACCCCAGCCCCAGGCCTGGGGCCCTGTGGGCTTCAGGCCCAGGCCTCTCAGAGCCCTGTGTCCTTGAGGGCCCTTGGCGGTCCAGGGCTCTCAGGCCTCGGGCCTCTCGTGGCCCAGGCTCTGGGGTTGCTCAGAGCTTTGGGGCCCAAGGCTCAGGCCCAGGCCCAGTGGGCTCCCACGGCTCCTAGCTGGCTGCTTGTGTCAGGGCTCTTAGGCCCAGGCCCAGGCTCACGAGGCCCAGGGCTTAGGCCTTAGGCTCAGGCTCCCAGGGCCTAGGCTCACAGACTCCTAGGCCCTCAGGCCCCAGGCCTGCCAGGGCCTCAGGCTCCTAGGCTCCCAGGCTCCAGCGCCTTTCGCTCAGGGCCGCGTCTGGGTGGCCCAGTGCCTCAGGGCTCGTGCTCCTAGGGCTGTCAGGCCTCTGAGTGGCCTTGTGCTCCCAGGCCCTGTGGGCTCGATCAGGACCAGGGAGTCAGTGTGCTCAGAGGCTCAGGCTCAGGGAGCTCTCAGTGGGGCTCAGTGGCTCCAGGGCCTCAGGGCCTCGCAGGCTCAGGCCTTAGGCCTCAGTGGCCCAGGCTCAGGCTCAGTGGTCCACGTGGGCCAGGGCTCTCAGGCTCAGTGGCCTTAGGCCTGGGCGGCCGAGTGCCCCTTGGCTCAGGCGGTCAGGACCTGAGACCCGTGCGCTCTCAGGCTCAAGGATCAGTGGCCCAGGCCTTGTGGCCCAGGGCCTTGGCGGCCCCCATGACCCTTAGGCCTTTGTGCCGTCTCTAGTGCTCAGGGCCCAGGGCTCTCAGGGCCCAGGCTTAGGTGGCCTTGTAGGACTCAGGCCGGGCGTCAGCGGCCCAGGGCCCAAGCTCTCGTGCCCCCAGGCCCAGTGGCCTTGGAGGCTCTGGGGCCTTGGTGCTCTGGCTCCAGGCCTTGGGCGGCCTCAGTGGCCTTAGGGGACCTCAGGACTCCAGGCCTTGTGGGCTCTCAGGCACTCAAGTAGGCCCTCAGGGTCCAGGGCCTAGGTCTCAGGCCTGAGGCTCAAGGCCCGAGGCCTAGGCCCCAGGTCCCTGACGGCCTCTAGGTTCAGGCTTCAGGCCTTAGGTCCAGGGCTCCGGGCTCCCAGGTACCCCAGGCCTTGCGTCCTTGCCCCCAGGCCTTCAGGCTCAGGTCCTGGCGGCTCAGTGGGCCTTTAGGCTCAGGGACCTGGCCCTGCTCTCAGGCCTTGTGGCCCAGGCCTGTGACCTTAGGCTTCCAGGCCCAGGCTCTCAGCTCCTGATCTGCTGGTGGCCCAGCGGGGCTCTAGGGGGCCTGGGACTTGCCCTTTTAGGCCTTTGTGGCTCCTCGTGGGCTCTCAGGCTCAGGCTCAGGGACCTGCAGGGCTCAGGGCCTCTGTGGCCCTCAGTGCCCTTAGGCCACGGGCTCAGGCTCAGTGGCCGCTGCTGCCTCAGGCTCTTTCAGGCCAGTGGCCTCAGGACCTTAGGCCTTTGGTCCCAGGGCTCAGGCCTGGGGCCTCGGGCTCAGGCTTTCCCAGGCCTTTAGGCTCCCAGGCTCAGGCTCAGGACCCAGGGCTCAGGGCTCAGCGTGCCGCGCCCTACGGCTCAGGAGCTCAGGACTCTCAGGCTCAGTGCCCCAGGCCCAGGCGTTCAGGCTCAGGCTTTTCGGCCTGGGCGGCCTGGCGGCTCAGGGTCCAGGGCTCCAGGGGCCCTGGTCTAGGCCGGGCTCTGGGCCTTGCCTCAGCAGGCCTTGCGGGCCTAGGCTCAGGGCCTTGGCCCAGGGCCTCGCCTGCCCACCTTGCCCCAGGGGCTCAGTGCTCTCAGAGCTCTCGCAGGCTCAGGGCCTGGGGGCCCAGTGGGCACGGCGGTCAGGGCTCAGGGCCGTGGCCCTTGGGGCCTCTCAGAGCCCCTTGGGCTCCAGGCTCCCAGGGACCTTGGGTCCAGGGTCCCAGCTCCCTAGTGCTCAGGCCCAGGCGGCTCGCTAGGCCTCAGGGCCTTAGGCCCAGTGGCCCTAGGCTCTCAGCAGGCCTCAGGCCTTTGTGGCTCCCAGGCTTCCAGGCTCCAGGCCTGGCGTGCCTTCAGTGCCCAGGCTCCTAGGCTCAGGCCCGGGCGAAGCCAGGCCAGGCGCCAGGGCCCAGGGCTCAGGCTCTAGGGCTTGCGTGCTCAGTGGCCTTAGGCCCAGTGCTCAGGCCCGGGGCTCAGGGGCCTGGGGGCCCCTTGGGGCCCAGGCCCAGTGCCCAGGCCTGGGCGAGCCCACGGCTGTCAAGGCGGCTCACGTGTCCATGGCCTCGGGCCTGGGCACAAGGGCCTTAGGGTTGGCGGGGCTCAGTGTGTCAGGCTCAGTGGCCTTAGCAGCTCAGGCCCAGGGCTTCCGAGGCCTTTGCCTTGGTGACCTCAGTGTCCGGCCCTTTTAGGTCCGTGCCTCAGGCTTCAGGACTCCAGGGCACCCAGGACCTCTCAGGCCTTCAGGCATGCTCAGTGGGCTTCCAGGCCTTGGGCTCAGGTCCGTGTCCGCGGGCTCAGGCCTTTAGGCCTGGCTGCAGGCTTGTGGGGCTCAGGCCTTAGGCTCAGGGCTCAGCTGCTCAGGCTCAGGCTCAGTGGCCTTGCAGTGGCCCAGGAGCTCAGTGGTTTTTTCAGTGCTCAGTGTGGTCCCAGGGCTCAGGCCTTGGCCGCTCTTAGGCCCTAGGCGTGTGGCCTTGCGTCTCAGGGCTCAGTGGCCAGAGCCTTAGGACCTCACCATCTTGCCTGGGGCTCAGGGCCTTGGGGCCTCTGGGAGCTCAGGGCTCAGGCCTGTGTGCGCTCAGGCCTTAGGGCTCAGGACCCTTTGTGCGGGCTCTCAGTGCTCTCGAGGCCTTTGTGGGGGCCCAGGGCCCAGGCCTCCCAGGCCCAGGCCTTGGGCGGGCTCCTACGCTGCCTGGATGGCTCAGGTCCCGAGCGGGGTCAGTGGCCCAGGGCTCAGGGGCTCAGGGCCAGGGGCCGGGCGGCCACGGGCTGGCCCTGGAGGCCTCCTCGCACCCTGGGCTCCCAGGGCCCCCCGGCCCTGAGCTCTCAGGCTCCTGGGCTCTCTAGTGGCTCTCAGGCCCTAGGCTCAGGCTCAGGCTCAGTGTCAGGCTCAGGGCTCAGGGCCTAGGCTCAGGCTTCAGGGCTCCAGGACCTTAGTGACCCGCCTTCTCAGTGTCAGGCTCTTGGAGTGGCCTTGCTGTCCCCAACCGTCCAGGGCTCAGTGGCCTGGGGCTCAGGGCCCTTAATGTGCCCAGGGCTCCAGGCCTTGGGCCCAGGCTCGAGGCCCAGGCTCCCAGGCCTTTGGGGCTCCCAGGCCTAGTGCTCAATGGCTCTTAGGCTGGAGCCCAGGTCCAGGTCCTGCTCAGGCCTTAGGCCTCAGGCCTTGGTGTCAGGGCTCTTAGGCCAGGGTCCGCTGCCCTAGGCCCTGGCTCAAGGCTCAGGAGTCCGTGCTCTCCTCTTGACTCTTGCCTCTTGGGGCTCAGGGCTCCGGGCTCAGGGGCCCAGGGCTCAGTGCCTAGGGCCCATTCAGGCCCAATGCCTTAGGCTCTTAGGCGTCAACGGGCTCACCGTCCAGGGTCCAGTGGCCCACGGTCAGGGCTCAGGCCCAGGCTCTCAGTGCCCTTAGGCCTTCAGGCTCAGGCTCAGGCTCCTGGGCTCCAGGACTCAGTGTCGCAGCTCAGTGGCCCAGGCCTTGAAGACCCCAGGCTCTAGGCTCAGGGCTCCGGGCTCCCAGGCTCTCAGGGCCCAGAGTGCCCAGGCTCAGTGGCCCCTAGGCCTGGGAGCGTCTGGGGCCTCAGAGCCTGGGGCTCAGGCTCTTAGGCTTTAGGCCCAGAGCAGGCTCAGGCCTTAGGCTCCCAGGCCTGGGAGCGCCTGGGGCCTTAGGCCTGGGCCTCCAGGCTCCCAGGCTTTAGGCTCAGTGGCCCAGGCTCAGGGCCCAGGCCTCAGGCCCTAGGCCTGGGGCCCCAGGCCTTTAGGCTCAGCAACCTTAGGCTCAGGTCCCAGGCTCCTGGGGTCAACCTGGTGGCCCTGGCAGGGCTCAAGGGCCTTAGACGTGTGTCAGCTCAGGGCTCAGGCTCCCAGGCTCCCAGGCTCCCAGGGCTCAGTGGCCTCAGGGCTCAGGCTCTCAGGCTCAGTGCTCAGGCCCAGGCTCTGGGGCCCAGTGCTCAGGGCCTTGGGGCCTCAGGGCCCCAGGCTCAGGGCTCAGGCCCCAGGCTCAGGCTCAGGCCCCAGGCTCAGGTCTGGGGCCTGGGGCCTAGGGGCTGGGGCCTCAGGCTGGGGAGCCCTCGTGGCTCAGGCTCTTAGGCCTTAGGCCCCTCAGGCCCAGGCCCAGGCCCAGGGCCCCAGGCTCCTTGGGGCCCCTGGCCCTGGGATGCTCCGCAGGCCTTGGCCCTGGCCTTGTGCCGCCTGGGGCCTGGGAGCTCACGGGCTCTCAGGCCTTTTCAGGCCTTTAGGCCTTGCGGCCCAGGGCCCAGGGCCTTGTGGCCCAGGGCCTCAGGCCCAGGGCTCAGGGCCCGAGGCCTCCTGGCTCAGGGCTCAGGGCTCTCAGGCCTTGGGGCCTTGGCCTTAGGCCTAGGCTCAGGACCCAGGTCAGGCCGGTCGGCCCAGGGCTCAGTGGCTCAGGGCCCAGGCCCCAGGCCCAGGCCCAGGCATGTCTCAGGCTCACGGCCCCAGGCCTCAGGCCTCTGCGGGCCTGGCGGCCGGCCACGGGCCTGGCGGCTCAGGCCTTTTGTGCCCTTTGTTGGGCTCAGGTCCCAGGGCTCAGGCTCAGCACCTTGCTCTCAGGCTCAGGCTCTCAGGCTCAGGCCCAGGCTCAGTGTGTCAGGGCCCAGGCTCTAGGGCCTCAGGCCTGCCTCAGGCTCAGTGACCTTAGGCCTTGTGTGGCCCCAGGGCCCGGGGCCCTGGGCCTGGGGCTCAGAGCTCAGGGTCAGGGCCCAGGCTCCAGGCTCCTGGGCTCCCAGGCTCAGGCCTTGGGCGGCTCCCGTTGACTCAGGCTCTTGCAGGGCTCAGGCTCAGGTCCAGGCCTTGGGGCCTGGGGGCCTTGGGCCTGGGGCCAGGCTCCAGGCCCAGGGCCCAGGGTCAGTGGGCCAGGCCCTCAGTGCTCTCAGGCTCAGGCTCACAGGACCCACGTGTCCGGTGGCTCAGGCTCCTAGGCTCAGGCTCTAGGCTCAGGGCCTAGGCTCAGGCTCAGGCTCAGGCTCAGTGGCCCTAGGCTCTCAGGCCCAGGCCCCAGGCCCCAGGGCCTTTAGGCTCAGCAGGGCCCAGGCCCCAGGGCCTCAGGCCCTTAGTGCTCTCAGGCTCTCAGGCTCTCAGTGGCTCACCGCCAGGACCTGCTGCCCTCGGCTCAGGGCCCAGGCTCAGGCTCTCAGGCCTTTGGCCGGCCTTTGGCCTTGGCCCAGGGCTCAGGCTCAGTGCTCAGGCTCAGTGGCCCAGGCTCAGGGCCCCAGGCTCCCTGTGGCCTGGCCCAGGCTCTCAGGCCCAGGCTCAGTGGCCTGTGTGGCCCAGGCTCTCAGGCCCTTAGGGCCCATGGCCAAGATCAGGCTCAGGCTCCCAGGCTCAGGCTCAGGCTCAGGCCCCCAGGCTCAGGGCCTTGTGGCTCAGGCTCAGGCCTTAGGCTCAGTGGTGCCCACACAGTGGTCCAGCTTCAGGGCTCAGGTCCAGGCCCAGGCTCAGGGCTCAGGCCTGTGGCCCAAGGCTCCCAGGCTCCAGGCTCAGGCCCAGGCTCAGGCCTTGGGCTCAGTGGCCCAGGGCCTTAGGCTCAGGCTCAGGGCCCAGGCTCAGGGCTCAGGGTCAGGCCAGGGCCCCAGGGCCCAGGTTCCAGGCCTCAGGCCCAGGGCTCTGGGGGCCCCCAGGGCTCCCAGAGCTCAGGCTCAGGCTCTGGGGCCCCAGGCTCCCAGGCCTTAGGCCCAGGCCTGAGGCTCAGGCCCAGGCCTTGCAGGTCAGGGCCAGGGCCTTTGCCCTTGCCCAGGCTCAGGCTCAGGCCCAGGGCCACAGGCACCAGTGTCCGGGGCTCAGGCCCAGGCTCAGGCTCAGGCCTCCAGGGCTCAGTGGCCCAGGCCCAGGGCTCTCAGGCTCAGGGGCTCAGGGCTCAGTGCCCCAGGTGGCCCAGGCCCAGGGCCTTGGCAGCCAGGCTCAGGCTCACGGGCCCAGGCTCATGGCTCTCAGGGCCTTGGGGCTCTCAGTGCCCCAGGCTCTCAGGCTCTCAGGCCCAGGCTTCGTGCCTAGTGCTTCAGGCCCAGGGCCCTGGGGGCCTGGGCGGCTCACCGGCTCAGGGCCTGGGCGCCTGGCCCTTGGGCCCCTTTAGGCCCAGGCTCAGAGCCCAGGCTCAGGGCTCAGGGCTCAGGTGCCCAGGACTCAGGCTCCCAGGCCCCTGGGCCTGGGCCCTGGGAGCCCTTGCCCCAGGCTCAGGCCCAGGCCTGTGCTCAGGGCTCCAGGCTCAGGCTCTCAGGGCCCTTTAGGCTCAGGCTCTCAGGATCAGGCTCAGGCTCTCATGGCTCAGTGGCTCAGGCCCCAGGCTCAGGCCCTTGGGGCTCAGGCTTGGGGCCCAGGCTCCTCAGGCTTCCCAGGCTCTCAGGGCCTTGGGCTCAGGCCTTGGAGCCTCAGGCTCAGGCTCAGGTGTCAGGCCAGGGTCATTGCCCAGGCTCAGGCTCAGGCCCAGGCTCAGGCTCAGGCCCAGGCCCAGGCTCAGGCTCAGGCTCAGGCTCAGGGCCTGGTGCCTGGTCAGGGGCTCAGGGCCTAGGCCCAGGGCCCAGGGGGCCAGGGCTCAGGCTCAGGCCCAGGCTCTCAGGCCTTGGGCCCTGGGAGCTCTCAGGCCTTTGCTCAGGCTCTTAGGCTCAGTGCCCAGGCTCAGGGCCTGGGGCCCCAGGCTCAGGCCTCTAGGCTTAGGCCCAGGCTCAGGCCCAGGCTCATGGCCCAGGCCAGGCCCAGGGCTCAGGGCTCAGGCTCAGGCCCAGGCTCACAGGCCCACAGGCTCAGGCTCAGGCCTGGGGCCCGGGGGCCTGGGGGCCTTGGGGCCTTGGGGCCTTAGGCTCAGGCCCAGGCTCAGGGCTGGGGGTCGGAGGCCTGGGGGCCTGGGGGCTCAGGAGCCCAGGGCCTTAGGCAAGCCTTTGGCCTTAGGCCTTAGGCCCAGGGCTCCCAGGGCCTTAGGCCAGGGGTCAGTGGCCTGGCGGGCTCCTGAGCCTTGGGCGGGCCTCATGGCTCCTAGGCCTCAGGCTCAGGGCTCAGGGCCCTAGGCTCAGGCTCTCAGGCCTTAGGCCCAGGCTCTCAGGCCCAGGGCCCAGGCTCAGGCTCAGGCCCAGGCCTCAGGCTCTGGGGGCCCTGGGCTCGGGCTCAGGGCCCTTGCGGCTTACGAGCCTTGGGCCCAGGCTCTCTGGCCCTTGGCCTTTGGGCTCAGGCCCAGCTCTCCAGGGCCTTTTCAGGCCTTGGCGGGCTCAGGCTCAGGCTCAGGCCTTAGGCTCCCAGGCTCAGGGCTCAGGCTCACGCCCTCAGGCTCTCAGGCTCAGGCCCCGTGCCTTAGGCTCAGGCTCTCCAGGCCCAGGCTCTCAGGCCTTAGGCCCCAGGCTCTCAGGCTCAGGGCCCAGGCTTCCAGGGCTCAGGGCCTCAGGCTCAGGCTCAGGCCCAGGCTCCAGGCCGGGCGGCCGGGCGGTCACGGCTCTCAGGCTCTCGTTAGGCTTCAGGCTCTCAGGCTCAGGCCTCAGTGGCTCCTAGGCTCAGGCCTTCAGGCCCAGGGTGCCCAGGCCTTGTGCCCCAGGGGCACAGGCTCAGGCCCAGGGTCTCAGGCTCCAGGCCCAGGGCTCAGGCCCAGGCTCAGGCTCCAGGCTCCAGGGCTCAGGCCCAGGTCCCCAGGGCTCAGGCTCAGGGCCCAGGGCCTGGGGCCCCAGGCTCCCAGGGCCTCAGGCTCCAGGCTCTCAGGCTCTCAGGCCCCAGGCCCCAGGCCTGGCCTCGGGCCTGGGCCCTGTGGCCCCAGGCTCCCTAGGCCCAGGACCCCAGGCTCAGGTGCCTCAGGCTCCCGTGCCCTGGGCCTGGCGTCCCCAGGACTCAGCTGCTCTCAGGCTGGCCCTTTCGGGGCTCAGGCCCAGGCTCAGCCCAGGCTCAGGGCTCAGGGCTCAGGGCCCCAGGGCTCAGGCCCCAGGCTCTCAGTGCTCTGTGGCCCTTAGTGCTCAGGCTCAGGTGCTCAGGGGCCTTGGGCCCTTGGCCCTTGGCCTCAGGCTCCCAGGCTCAGGCCCAGGCCCAGGGCCCAGGCTGCCGAGGGCTCCCAGGCCTTAGGCCTTAGGCTCAGGCCCAGGCTCAGGCTCAGGCTCACGGGCCCAGGGCTCAGGCCCAGGACCCAGGCCCAGGCCTTTGCCCAGGCCCCAGGCTCCTAGGGCCCAGGGCTGGGGCCTGGCTGCCCCAGGCCCCAGGCCTGGCGGGCCTTGCCGGCCTCAGGGCCCTGGGGGCTCAGGCTCCCAGGCTCTGCAGAGGCTCAGGGCTCAGGCTCAGGGCCCAGGGCCAGGGCTCACAGGGCTCCTGGGGCTTGGCGGGCCCTACCGCCCAGGCTCAGCTCAGGCTCATGGGCCCAGGGCCCAGGGCTCCCAGGCCCAGGGCCTCCAGGCTCTCAGGGCTCAGGCCCTCTAGGCCCCAGGGCCCCAGGCCCCAGGCCTCAGGCTCTCAGGCCTTAGGGCCAGGGCTCTCAGGCTCAGGCCCAGGGCTCAGGGCCCCAGGCTCAGGGCCCAGGGCTCAGGGCCTCCAGGGCCCAGGCTCAGGCTCAGGGCTCTGGGGCCTTGGGGCTCCAGGCCCAGGCCCAGGGCCCAGCGGCCTGGCGGGCCGGGCGGGCCTGGCGGCCTTGGGGTCTGGGGCAAGTGGCCCCTTAGGGGCGGCTCAGGGCCAGGCTCAGGCCCAGGCTCAGGACTTTAGGTCCGTGCCTTTAGGTCCAGGTGCCTTTAGGGTTTAGGACCCAGGGCATTTTAGGATTTTTTCAGGCCTTTTTAGGGTGCTTAGGGTTTAGCCTTAGGCCTCAGGGTCCAGTGTCTGGCCCAGGTTTTAGGCCTGGCGGCCCAGGGGTTTAGGCCTTGAGTTTTAGGGTTTGTGGCCCAGGGCCCAGGCTCAGGGGCCTTAGGCCCAGAGCTCAGGGCTTAGTGCTTTAGGGTTCTAGGTTTAGGGTTTTAACGGCTTTAGGGTTTTAGGGGCAGGCTCATGGCTTAGGTTTAGTGCCTAGAGTTTTAGGGTTTTACGATTTTAGGGTTTAGGGGTTTTGGGGTTTTGGAGTTTAGGGTTTAGAGTTTAGGGTTTTAGGTTTTAGGGGTTTAGGATTTTTTTAGGGTTTTTTATGTTTTTTTTAGTGTTTTTTTAGGGGGGGTTTAGGGTTTAGGGTTTTAGGTTTTAAGGGTTTTAAGTGTTTAAGGGTTTTAGGGTTCTAGGGGGTTAGGGGTTAAGGGGTTAAGGGTTTTGGGGTTTTCGGATTTTGGGTTTTAGGGTTTTCGGGTTTTGGGTTTTTAGGGTTTTGGGTTTTTAGGGTTTTTAGGGTTTAGGGTTTTAGGGGTTAGGGTTTTTAGGGGTTTAGGGGTTTAGGTTTTAGGATTTTAGGGTTTTAGGGGTTAGGTTTTAAGGGTTTTAAGGTTTTAAGGGTTTAGGGTTTAGGGTTTGGGGTTTAGGGTTTTAAGGGTTTAGGTTTTAGGTTTTAGGGTTTTAGGGTTTTAGGGTTTAGGGTTTTAGGGTTTTTGGGGTTTAGGGTTTAGGGTTTAATGGTTTTAGGGTTTTAGGTTCAGTGTTTTAGGGTTAGGGGGGTTTAGGGTTTTAGGGGTTAGGGGTTTTAGGGTTTACCCAATTAGATTCCTGCTTCGAATGGAGCCTAAGTCGATCCGGTTGGAGCAATGCTCTTGTTTCAAGCCTCACCCAATCCAATTGGAGCCATGCTCTAGTCTCAAGCCTCAATCAAGAGCATGGCTCCAATTGGGTCGACCGAGGCTCCATTAGAAGTAGGAATCCAATTGGGTCGAGTTATGCTCGAAACGAGCTTATCGCTCCAATTGGGTCAACTGAGACTCGATTCAGAGCAGAAATCCAATTGGGTTGCGTTAGACTAAAAATGAGAGCATGGGTCAAAAGGGGTCGACTGAAGCTCAATTCCGACCAGGAATCCGATTGGATCGAGTTAGGCTCAAATAGAGAGCATTACTCCAATTGAGTCGGCTGAGTCTCTATTCAGTGCAAGAATCTAGTTGGATTGATTGAGACTTGAGACAAGAGTTGTCCTTTCTTGTTTCCTGTAGTCCTCGGTTAATGCTTTCTATCGCAGGTTATGCTTGTTGTATGCTCTTTGAATCAACTCCCATGAAAGGATAGCATCTTAGGTAGGACCTCGCCTTGATGTGCGAATTGCAAGTTTAGACCGTGTTTAAACCGGTCATTGTTAAGGTCGTTTGAGTGCCAATGAAGGTACCACTGGCAAGCTAGAGTCTCTAGATTGGTCTGCAAATCCGATGTTCTGGAGAGCTCATGAGCATTGGGGAGTGATTACTTGAAGCCTTAAAGGTTCCACTAGCGAGCCGATAACTCTTGAGATGGGTTATTAGGGTGCAGTGTATCCTTTTCTCTACATAAACTTTGAAGGGCCCCATAATTTGTTTAGGTATTTGATTTAGGGAGAACAACATGATAGGGAGGGTCAATACTACTTCACAAGTCGTGTCATGGAAGAGTCAAGCCTTTTATTTCATGAGAAGAGTAAAGCCTCTTGTCTTATGGGAGGACTTGCCTGATTGAAAGATAACAAAGATACGTTCCCTTTTCTTTACTCTATTGCTTTGCATCGTCATGGCTCCAATTGATTTGGCTGAGGCTCGAAACGAGAGCATTGAACCAACTTGGTCGATTGAGGCTCTGTTCAAAGCAGGAATCGAGTAGGGCTGATTGAGGCTTGAGACAAGATCATGGCTCTAATTGGTTCGGTTGAGCCTCAAAACAAGAGAATTGCTCCAGCTGGGTCGACTAACTCAACCCAATTGAATTCTTGCTTCGAATGGTGCCTCAGTTGACCTAGTTGGAGATATGCTCTCGTTTCGAGCCTCAGCCGAACCAATTAGAGCCATGCTCTTGTCTCAAGCCTTAATGAACCCAATTAAATTTCTGCTCCGAATGGAGCCTCAGTCAACCCAGTTGGAGCAATGCTCTTGTTTCAAGCCTCACCCGATCCAATTGGAGTCATGCTCTTATCTCAAGCCTCAATCAAGAGCCTGGCTCAAGTTGGGTCGACCGAGGCTCCATTAGAAGTAGGAATCCAATTAGGTCGAGTTAGGTTTGAAACAAGCCTATTGCTCCAATTGGGTCGACTGAGACTCGATTTAGAGCAGGAATCCAATTGGGTCGCATTAGGCTGAAAATGAGAGCATGGGTCAAAAGGTGTCGACTAAAGCTCGATTTCGACCAGGAATCTGATTGAATCGAGCCAGGCTCGAATAGAGAGCATGGCTCCAATTGGGTTGGCTGAGGCTCTATTCGGTGTAGGAATCTAGTTAGATTGATTAAGGCTTGAGACAGAGTTATCCTTTTTTATTTCCTGTAGTCCTCGGTTAGCGCTTTCCATCGTAGGTTATGCTTGTTGTATGCTCTTTGAATCATCTCTCGTTAAAGGATAGCATCTTAGGTAGGACCTCTCTTTGATCCAACTAGATCAACTGAGGCTCCATTCGGAGCAGGAATCGAGTAGGGTTGATTGAGGCTTGAGACAAGAGCATGGCTCCAATTGGTTCGGTTGAGCCTCAAAACGAGAGAATTGCTCCAGCTGGGTCCACTGACTCAACCCAATTGAATTCCTGCTTTGAATGGAGCCTCAGTTGACCTAGTTGGAGATATGCTCTTGTTTCGAGCCTCAGCCAAACCAATTGGAGCCATGCTCTTGTCTCAAGCCTCAATGAACCCAATTAAATTCCTGCTCTGAATGGAGCCTCAGTTGACCTAGTTGGAGCAATGCTCTTATTTCAAGCCTCACCCGATGCAATTGGAGCCATGCTCTTGTCTCAAGCCTCAATCAAGAGCATGGCCCCAATTGGGTCGACCGAGGCTCCATTAGAAGTAGGATTCCAATTGAGTCAAGTTAGGCTTGAAACGAGCCTATCGCTCGAATTGGGTCGACTGAGACTCTATTTAGAGCAGGAATCCAATTGGGTCACGTTAGACTGAAAATGAGAGCATGGGTCAAAAGGGGTCGACTGAAGCTCAATTCCAACCAGGAATCCGATTGGATTGAGTCAAGCTCAAATAGAGAGCATGGCTCCAATTGGGTCGGCTGAGGCTCTATTCAGTGCAGGAATCTAGTTGGATTGATTGAGGCTTGAGACAAGAGTTGTCCTATTTTGTTTCTTGTAGTCCTCGGTTAGCGCTTTCCATGGTAGGTTATCCTTGCTGTATGCTCTTTCGAATCATCTCCCGTTAAAGGATAGCATCTTAGGTAGGACCTCGCCTTGATGTGTGAATTATGAGTTTAGACCGTGTTTAACCGGATCGTTGTTAAGGTCATTTAAGTACCAATGAAGGTACCACTAGCGAGCTAGAGTCTCTTAGTTGATCTGAAAATCCGATGTTTTGGAGAGCTCGTGAGCATTGGGAGTGATTACTTAAAGCCTTGAAGGTTCCACTAGCAAGCCGATAACTCTTGAGATGGGTTATTAGGGTGTAGTGTATCCTTTTCTCTTTATAAACTTTGAAGGGCCCCATGAATTGTTTAGGTATTTGATTTATGGAGAACAGCATAATAGAGAGGGTCAATACTACTTCTCAAGTCGTGTCATGGAAGAGTGAAGCCTTTTATTTCATGGGAAGAGTAAAGACTCTTGTATTTTGGGAGAACTTGCCTGATTAAAAGATAATAGATATATGTTCCCTTTTCTTTACTGTATTAGTTTGCATGGTCATGGCTCCAATTGATTTGGTTGAGGCTCGAAACGAGAGCATTGCTCCAACTAGGTCGACTGAGGCTCCATTTGGAGCAGGAATCGAATTGGGTTGATTGAGGCTTGAGACAAGAGCATGGCTCCAATTGGTTTGGTTGAGTCTCAAAATAAGAGAATTGCTCCAACTAGGTCGATTAAATCAACCCAATTGGATTCCTGCTTCAAGTGGAGCCTCAGTTGACCCAGTTGGAGATATGCTCTCATTTTGAGCCTCGGTCGAACCAATTGGAGCAATGCTCTTGTCTTAAGCATCAATGAACCCAATTAGATTCCTACTCTGAATGGATCCTCAAACGACCCAATTGAAGCAATGCTCTTGTTTCATGCCTCACCCAATCCAATTGGAGCCATGCTCTTGTCTCAAGCCTCAATCAAGAGCATGGCCCCAATTGGGTCGATCGAGGCTCCATTAGAAGAAGGAATCCAATAGGTCGAGTTAGGCATGAAACGAGCCTATCGCTCCAATTGGGTCGACCAAGACTCTATTCAGAGCAGGAATCCAATTGGGTCACGTTAAACTGAAAATGAGAGCATGGGTCAAAAGGGGTCGACTAAAGCTCAATTCCAGCCAGGAATCCGATTGGATCGAGTCAGGGTTGAATAGAGGGCATGGCTCCAATTGGGTCGGTTGAGGCGCTATTCGGTGCAGGAATTTAGTTGGATTGATTGAGGCTTGAGACAAAAGTTATCATTTTTTGTTTCCTATAGTCCTCGGTTAGCACTTTCCATCGTAGGTTATGCTTGCTGTATGCTCTTTGAATCATCTCCCGTGAAAGGATAGCATCATAGGTAGGACCTCGCCTTGATGTGCGAATTGCGAGTTTAGACCGCGTTTAACCGGATCATTGTTAAGGTCGTTTGAGTGCCAATGAAGGTACCACTGGCGAGCTAGAGTCTCTAAGTTGGTCTGAGAATCCGATGTTCTGGAGAGCTCGTGAGCATTGGGGAGTGATTACTTGAAGCCTTGAAGGTTCGACTAGCGAGCCGATAACTCTTGAGATGGGCTATTAGGGTGCAGTGTTTCCTTTTCTCTTTATAAACTTTGAAGGGCCCCATGAATTGTTTAGGTATTTGATTTAAGGAGAACAGCATAACAGAGAGGGTCAATACTACTTCTCAAGTCATGTCAAGAAAGAGTAAAGCCTTTTATTTCATGGGAAGAGCAAAGCCTCTTGTTTCATGAGAGGACTTGCCTGATTGAAAGATAGCAGAGATATGTTCCCTTTTCTTTATTGCATTGGTTTGCCTAGTTATGGCTCCAATTGATTTTGCTGAGGTTTGAAACGAGAGCATTGATCCAACTGGATCGACTGAGGCTCCATTCGGAGTAGGAATCAAGTGGGGTTGATTGAGGCTTGAGACAAGAGCATGGTTCCAATTGATTCGGTTAAGCCTCAAAATGAGAGAATTGCTCCAACTGGGTTGACTGACTCAACCCAACTGGATTCGTACTTTGAATGGAGCCTCAATTGACCCAGTTGGAGATATGCTCTCGTTTTGAGCCTCAGTCGAACCAATTGGAGCCATGCTCTTGTCTCAAGCCTCAATGAACCCAATTAGATTCCTACTCCGAATGGAGCCTCAGTCAACCCAGTCGGAGCAATGCTCTTGTTTCAAGCCTCACCCAATCTAATTGGAGCCATGCTCTTGTCTCAAGCCTCAATCAAGAGCATGGCTCCAATTGGATCGACTGAGGCTCCATTTGAAGTAGGAATCCAATTCGATCGAGTTTTGCTCGAAAAGAGCCTATCGCTCCAATTGGGTCGACTAAGACTCGACTCAGAGCAGGAATCCAATTGGGTCTTGTTAGGTTGAAAATGAGAGTATGGGTCCACTTGGGTCGACTAAAGCTCGAATCTGACCAGAAATCCGATTGGATCAAGTTAAACTCGAATCGAGAGCATGTCTCCAACTGAGTTGGCTGAGGCTCCATTCAATGCAGGAATCTAGTTGGATTTATTGAGGCCTGAGGGACAAAAGCCATCCTTTTTTGTTTCCTATAGTCCTCGGTTAGTTCTTCCCATTGTAGCTTATTCTTGCTACATGCTCTCTGAATCATCTTCCATGAAAGGACAGCATCTTAGATAGGACTTCGCCTTGATGTGGGAATTACGAGTTTAGATCGTGTTTAACCGGATCGTTGTTAAGGTGGTTTGAGTGCCAATGAAGGTACCACTGGCGAGCTAGAGTCTCTAAGTTGGTCTGTGAATTCGGTGTTCTAGAGAGCTCGTGAGCATGTGGGAGTGATTATTTGAAGCCTTCAAGGTTCCACTAGTGAGCCGATAACTCTTGAGATGGGTTATTAGGGTGCAGTGTATCCTTTTCTCTTTATAAACTTTGAAGGGCCCCATGAATTGTTTAGGTATTTGATTTAGGGAGAACAACATAATAGAGAGGGTCAATACTATTTCTCAAGTCGTGTCACGGAAGAGTAAAACCTTTTATTTCGTGGAAAGAGTAAAGCCTCTTGTCTCGTAGGAGGACTTGCCTGATTGAAAGATAATAAAGATATGTTTCCTTTTCTTTTCTGTATTGGTTTGCATAGTCATGGCTCCAATTGATTTGGCTGAGGCTCAAAATGAGAGCATTGCTCCAACTGCATTGACTGAGGCTCCATTCGGAGCAGGAATCAAATTGGGTTGATTGAGGCTTGAGCCAAAAGCATGGCTCCAATTGGTTCGATTGAGAATCAAAAAGAGAGAATTGCTCGAACTGCATCGACTGACTCAACATAATAGGATTCCTGCTGCGAATGGAGCCTCAGTTGACCTAGTTGGAGAATTGCTCTCATTTCGAGCCTCAGCTGAACCAATTGGAGCCATGCTCCTGTCTCATGCCTCAATGAACCCAATTAGATTCCTGCTCCGAATGGAGCCTCAATCGACCCAGTTGGAGCAATGTTCTTGTTTCAAGCCTCACCCGATCCAATTGGAGCCAACCTCTTGTCTCAAGTCTCAATCAAGAGCATGGTTCCAATTGGGTCAACCGAGGCTCCGTTTCAAGTAGGAATCCAATTGGGTCAAGTTAGGCTCGAAATGAGCCTATCGCTCCAATTGGGTCGACTGAGATACGATTCAGAGCAGGAATCCAACTGGGTTGTGTTAGGCTAAAAATGAGTGCATGGGCCCAATTGGGTCGATCGAAGCTCGATTCCTACTAGGAATCTGATTGGATCGAGTTAGGCTTGAATCGAGAGCATGGCTCCAACGGGGTCGGCTGAGGCTCCATTCGGTGCAGGAATCTAATTGGATTGATTAAGGCTTGAGACAAGAGCTGTCCTTTTATATTTCCTGTAGTCCTCAGTAAGTGCTCTCCATCAGAGGTTATGATTGCTGTATGCTCTTTGAATCATCTCCCATGAAAGGACAACATCTTAGGTAGGACTACGCCTTGATATGGGAATTGCAAATTTAGAAGGTGTTTAATCGGATCGTTATTAAGGTCGTTTGAGTGCCAATGAAAGTACCACTAGCGAGCTAGAGTCTCTATGTTGGTCTAGGAATCTGTTGTTCTGGAGAGCTTGTGAGCATTGGGGAGTGATTACTTGAAGCCTTGAAGGTTCCACTAGCGAGCCGATAACTCTTGAGATGGGTTATTAGGGTGCAGTGTATCCTTTTCTCTTTATAAACTTTGAAGGGCCCCATGAATTGTTTGTGTATTTGATTTAGGGAGTACAGCATAATAGAGAGGGTCAATACTACTTCTCAAGTCATGTCACAAAAGAAAGCCTTTTATTTCGTGGGAAGAGCAAAGCCTCTTGTCTCGTGGGAGGACTTGCCTAATTGAAAAATAATAGTGATACGTTCCCTTTTCTTTACTGTATTGGTTTGCAATGTCATTGCTCCAATTGATTTAGTTGAGGCTCGAAACGAGAGCATTGCTCCAGCTGGGTCGACTGAGGCTTCATTTGAAGCAGGAATCGAATTGGGTTGATTGAGGCTTGAGACAAGAGCATGGCTCCAATTGGTTCGGTTAAGGCTCAAATGAGAGAATTGCTCCAACTAGGTCGACTGACTCAACCCAATTGGATTCCTGCTTCGAATGGAGCCTCAGTTGACCCAGTTGGAGATATGCTCTTGTTTCAAGCCTCAACCAAACCAATTGGAGTCATGCTCTTGTCTCAAGTCTCAATGAACCCAATTAGATTCCTGCTCCGAATGGAGCCTCAGTCGGAGCAATGCTCTTGTTTCAAGCCTCACCCGATCCAATTGGAGCCAAGCTCTTGTCTCAAGCCTCAATCAAGAGCATGGCTCTAATTGTGTCGACCGAGGCTCCATTTGAAGTAGGAATCCAATTGGGTCGGGTTAGGCTCGAAACGAGCCTATCACTCCAATTCGACTAAGACTCGATTCAGAGCATGAATCCAATTGGGTCGGGTTAGGCTCAAAACAAGCCTATCACTCCAATTCGACTGAGACTCGATTCAGAGCAGGAATCCAACTGGGTCGCGATAGGCAGAAAATGAGAGCATGGTTCCAATTGGGTTGACTGAAGCTCGATTCCATCCAGGAATCCGATTGGATCGAGTCAAGCTCGAATTGAGAGCATGGCTCCAATTAGGTCGACCGAGGCTCCATTCGGTGCAAGAATCTAATTGGAATGATTGAGGTTTGAGCAAGAGCTATCCTTTTTTATTTTCTGTAGTCCTCAGTTAGTGCTTTCCATCGTAGGTTATGCTTGCTATATGCTCTTTGAATCATCTCCCGTGAAAGGACAACTTCTTAGGTAGAACTACGCGTTGTTGTGAGAATTGCGAGTTTAGATCGTGTTTGATTGGGTCGTTGTTAAGCTCGTTTGAGTGCCAATGAAGGTACCACTGGCAAGCTAGAGTCCTTATGTTGGTCTGGGAATCCGGTGTTTTGGAGAGCTCGTGAGCATTGGGGAGTGATTACTTGAAGCCTTGAAGGTTCCACTAGCGAGCCGATAACTCTTGAGATAGGTTATTAGGGTGCAGTGTATCCTTTTCTCCTTATAAACCTTGAATGCCCCCATGAATTGTTTAGGTATTTGATTTGAGGAGAGCAGCATAATAAAGAGGGTCAATACTACTTCTCAAGTCGTGTCATAGAAGAGTAAAGCCTTTTATTTCGTGGGAAGAGTAAAGCCTCTTGTCTCATGGGAGGACTTGCTTGATTAAAAGATAACAGAGATACGTTCCCTTTTCTTTACTGTATTGGTTTATATGGCCGTGGCTCCAATTGATTTGGCTGAGGCTCGAAACGAGAACGTTGCTCCAACTGGGTCGATTGAGGCTCCATTCGGAGCAGGAATCGAATAGGGCTGATTGAGGCTTGAGACAAGAGCATGGCTCCAATTGGTTCGGTTGAGGCTCAAAATGAGAGAATTGCTTCAACTGGATTGACTGACTCAACCCAATTGGATTCCTACTTCGAATGGAGCCTCAGTTGACCCAGTTGGAGATATGCTCTCATTTCGAGCCTTAGGCAAACCAATTGGAGCCATGCTCTTGTCTCAAGCCTCAATGAACCCAATTGGATTCCTGCTCCGAACGGAGCCTCAATCGACCCAGTTGGAACAATGCTTTTATTTCAAGCCTCACCCGATCCAATTAGAGCCATGCTCTTGTCTCAAGCCTCAACCAAGAGCATGGCTCCAATTGGGTCGACCGAGGCTTCATTTGAAGTAGGAATCCAATTGGGTCGAGTTAGGCTCGAAACGAGCCTATCGCTCCAATTGGGTCAACTGAGACTCACTTAAGAATAGGAATCCAACTAGGTCGCGTTAGGCTGAAAATGAGAGCATGGGTCTAATTGGGTCGACTAGAGCTCGATTTCGACTAGGAACCTGATTGGATCAAATCAGGCTTGAATCAAGAAAATGGCTCCAATTGGGTCGGCTGAGGCTCCATTCGGTGCAGAAATCTAGTCGGATTGTTTGAGGCTTCAGACAAGAGCTATCCTTTTTTGCTTCCTGTAGTCCTCAGCTAGTGCTTTTCATCGTAGGTTATGCTTGCTGTATGCTCTTTGAATCATCTCCTGTGAAAGGATAGCATCTTAGGTAGGACTTCGCCTTGATGTGGGAATTGCGAGTTTCGACCGAGTTTAACTGGGTCATTGCTAAGGTCGTTTTAGTGCCAACGAAGGTACCACTAGCGAGCTAGAGTCTCTAAGTTGGTCTACAAATCCGATAATCTGGAGAGCTCATGAGCATTGGCGAGTGATTAATTGAAGACTTGAAGGTCCCACTAGCGAGCCGATGATTTTTGAGATGGGTTACTAAGGTGCAGTGTATCCTTTTCTCTTTATAAACTTTGTAGGGCCCCATGAATTGTTTAGGTATTTGATTTTGAGAGAATAGTATAATAGAGAGGGTCAATACTACTTCTCAAGTCGTGTCACAAAAGAGTGAAGCCTTTTATTTCGTGGGAAGAGTGAAGCCTTTTATCTCGTGGGAGGACTTGCCTGATTGAAAGATAACAGAGATACGTTCCCTTTTCTTTACTGTTTTGGTTTGCATGGTCATGGATCCAATTGATTTGGCTGAGGCTCGAAATGAGAGCATTACTCCAACTGGGCCGACTGAGGCTTCATTCGGAGCAGGAATCGAATTGGGTTGATTAAGGCTTGAGACAAGAGCAAGGCTCCAATTGATTTGGTTGAGGCTTAAAACGAGAGAGTTGCTCCAACTGGGTCGACTAACTCAACCCAATTGGATTCCTACTTCGAATGGAGCCTCAGTTGACCCAGTTGGAGATTGCTCTCGTCTCGAGCCTCAGTCGAACCAATTGGAGCCATGCTCTTGTCTCAAGCGTCAATGACCCAATTAGATTCCTGCTCTGAATGGATCGTCAGTCGACCTAGTTGGAGCAATGCTCTTGTTTCAAGCCTCACCCGATCCAATTGGAGCCATGCTCTTGTCTCAAGCCTCAATCAAGAGCATAGCTCCAATTGGATCGACCGAGGCTCCATTAGAAGTAGGAATCCAATTGGGTTGAGTTAGACTCGAAATGAGCCTATCGCTCCAATTGGGTCGACTGAGATACGATTTAGAGCAGGAATCAAACTGGGTTGCGTTAGGCTGAAAATGAGTGCATGGGTCCCATTGGGTCGACTAAAGCTCGATTCCAACTAGGAATCCGATTGGATCAAGTCGATATCGAATCGAGAGCATGGCTCCAACTGGGTCTGCTAAGGCTCCATTCAATGCAGGAATCTAGTTGGATTGATTGAGGCTTGAGACAAGGGCTGTCCTTTTTTGTTTCCTGTAGTCCTCAGTTAGTGCTTTCCATTGTAGGTTGTGCTTGCTGCAAGCTCTTTGAACCATCTCCTATGAAAAGGCAGCATCATTTGTAGAACTTCGCCTTGATGTGGGACTTGCGAGTTTAGACCATGTTTAACTGGGTCGTTGTTATGGTCGTTTGAGTGACAATGAAGGTACCACTAGCAAGCTAGAGTCTCTAAGTTGGTCTGGGATTTTGGTGTTCTGGAAAACTCATGAACATTGGGGAGTGATTACTTGAAGCCTTGTAGGTTCCAATGAAGGTACCAATGGCGAGCTAGAGTCTCTAACTTAGTTTAGGAATTTGGTGTTCTGGAAAACTCATGAGCATTGGAGAGTGATTACTTGAATCCTTGAAGGTTTCACTAGCGAGCCGATAAATCTTGAGATGGGTTATTAGGGTGCAATGTATCCTTTTCTCTTTATAAACTTTGAAGGGCCTCATGAATTGTTTAGGTATTTGATTTAGGGAGAACGACATAATAGAGAGGATCAATACTACTTCTCAAGTCCTGTCACAGAAGAGTTAAGCTTTTTATTCCATGGGAAAAGCAAAGCCTCTTGTCTCATGGAAGGACTTGCCTGACTGAAAGATAACAAAGATACGTTCCCTTTTCTTTACTGTATTGGTTTGCATGGTCATGGCTCCAATTGATTTGGCTGAGGCTCAAAACGAGAGCATTGTTCCAACTGGATCGACTGAGGCTCCATTCAGAGCAGGAATTAAATTGGGTTGATTGAGGCTTGAGACAAGATCATGGCTCCAATCAATTAGGTTGAGTCTTAAAATGAGAGAGTTGCTCCAACTGGGTCGACTAAGTCAACCCAATTGGATTCCTACTTTGAGTGGAGCCTCAATTGACCTAGTTGGAGATATGCTCTCGTTTCGAGCCTTAACCGAACCAATTGGAGCCATGCTCTTGTCTCAAGCCTCAAGGAACCCAATTAGATTCTTGCTCCGAATGGAGCCTCAGTCGGCCCAGTTGGAGCAATGCTCTTATTTCAAACCTCACTCGATCCAATTGGAGCTATGCTCTTGTCTCAAGCCTCAATCAAAAGCTTGGCTCCAATTGGGTCGACCAAGGCTCCATTTGAAGTAGGAATCCAATTAGGTCGAGTTAGGCTCAAAACAAGCCTATCGCTCAGATTGGGTCGACTGAGAATCAATTCAAAGTAGGAATCCAACAGGGTCGCATTAGGTTGAAAATGAGAGCATGGGTCCAATTAGGTCGACTAAAGCTCGATTCTAACCAGGAATCCGATTGGATCGAGTCAGGCTCGAATCGAGAGCATGGCTCCAACTGGGTTGGCTTGAGGCTCCATTCGGTGCAAGAATCTAATTGGATTGATTGAGGCTTAAGACAAGAGCTGTCCTTTCCTGTTTCCTATAGTTCTCAGTTAGTGCTTTCCATCGTAGGTTATGCTTGCTACATGCTCTTTGAATCATCTCCCATGAAAGGACAGTATCTTAGGTAGGACTTTGCCTTGATCTACGAATTGCGAGTTTAGACCATGTTTAACTAGGTCATTTCTAAGGTGGTTTGAGTGCCAATGAAGGTACCACTGGTGAGCTAGAGTCTCTAAGTTGGTTTGCGAATCCAGTGTTCTGAAGAGCTCGGGAGCATTGGTGAGTGATTTCTTGAAGCCTTGAAGGTTCCACTAGCGAGCCGATAACTCTTAAGATGGTTTATTAGGGTGCAGTGTATCCTTTTCTCTTTATAAACCTTGAAGGGCCCTATGAACTATTTAGGTATTTGATTTAAGGAGAACAACATAATAGAGAGGGTCAATACTACTTCTCAAGTCGTGTCACGGAAGAGTAAAACCTTTTATTTCGAGGGAAGAGCAAAGCCTCTTGTCTCATGGGAGACTTACCTGATTGAAAGATAATAGAGATGCGTTCCCTTTTCTTTACTATATTGGTTTGCATGGTCATGGCTCCAATTGATTTGGCTGAGGCTCAAAATGAGAGCATTGCTCCAACTGGGTTGAATGAGGCTCCATTCAGAGCAGCAATCGAATTGGGTTGTTTGAGGCTTGAGACAAGAGCATGGCTCCAATTGGTTCGCTTGGGGCTCAAAACGAGAGAGTTGCTCCAACTAGGTTGATTGACTTATCCCAATTGGATTCCTGCTTCGAATGGAGCTTTAGTTGACCCAGTTGGAAATATTCTCTCGTTTTGAGCCTCAGCTGAACCAATTGGATTCATGCTCTTGTCTCCAGCCTCAATGAACCCAATTAGATTCCTGCTTTGAATGGAGCCTCAATCAACCCAGTTGGAGCAACGCTCTTGTTTCAAGCCTCACTCGATCCAATTGGAGCCATGCTCTTGTCTCAAGCCTCAATCAAGAGCATGGCTCCAATTGGGTCGACCAAGGCTCCATTTGAAGTAGGAATCCAATTGGGTCGAGTTAGGCTCGAAACAAGCCTATCGCTCCAATTGGGTCGACTGAGACTCAATTCAGAGCAGGAATTCAACTGGATCGCGTTAGGCTGAAAATGAGAGCATGGGTCCAATTGGGTTGACTGAAGCTCAATTTTGACCAGGAATCTGATTGGATCGAGCCAAGCTCGAATCGAGAACATGGCTCCAACTGGGTCGGTTGAGGCTCTATTTGGTTCAGGAATCTAGTTGGATTGATTGAGGCTTGAGACAAGAGCTGTCCTTTTTTATTTTCTGTAGTCATCAGTTAGTGCTTTCCATCGTAGGTTATGCTTACTTATGCTCTTTGAATTATCTCTCATGAAAGGATAGCATCTTAGGTAGGACTTCGTCTTGATGTGGGAATTGCGAGTTTAGACCATTTTTAATGGGGTCGTTGCTAAGATCGTTTGAGTGCCAATGAAGGTACCACTAGCGAGCTAGAGTCTCTAAGTTGGTCTGCGAATTTAGTGTTCTAGAGAGCTCGTGAGCATTGGCGAGTGATTACTTGAAGCCTTGAAGGTTTCACTAGCGAGTCGATAACTCTTGAGATGGGTTACTAGGGTGCAGTGTATCCTTTTTCTCTTTATAAACTTTGTAGGGCCCCATGAATTATTTAGGTATTTGATTTTGGGAAAATAGTATAATAGAGAGGGTCAATACTACTTCTCAAGTCATGTCACGAAAGAGTGAACCTTTTATTTCCTGGGAAGAGTGAAGCCTCTTGTCTCATGGGAGGACTTGCCTGATTGAAAGATAACAGAGATACGTTCCCTTTTCTTTACTGTATTGGTTTGCATGGTCATGGCTCCAATTGATTTGGCTGAGGCTCGAAATGAGAGCATTACTACAACTGGGCCGACTAAGGCTCCATTCAGAGCAGGAATCGAATTGGGTTGATTGAGGCTTGAGACAAGAGCAAGGCTCCAATTGGTTCGGTTGAGGCTCAAAATGAGAGTTGCTCCAACTGCGTCAACTGACTCAACCCAATTGGATTCCTGCTTTGAATGGAGCCTTAGTTGGCCCAATTGGAGATATGCTCTCGTTTCGAGCCTCAGCCGAACCAATTGGAGCCATGCTCTTGTCTCAAGCGTCAATGAACCCAATTAGTTTCCTGCTCCGAATGGAGCCTTAGTCGACCCAGTTAGAGCAATGCTCTTGTTTGAAGCCTCACCTGATCTAATTGGAGCCATGCTCTTGTCTCAAGCCTCAATCAAGAGCATGGCTCCAATTAGGTTGACCGAGGCTCCATTTGAAGTAGGAATCCAATTGGGTCAAGTTAGGCTCAAAATGAGCCTATCGCTCCAATTGGGTAGACTAAGACTCGATTCAGAGCAGGAACCCAACTAGGTCGCGTTAGGCTAAAAATGAGAGCATGGGTCCAATTGGGTCGACTGAAGCTCGAATCCGACCAGGAATCTGATTAGATTGATTCAGTCTCGAATCAAGAGCATGGCTTCAACTGGGTCTGCTGAGGCTCCATTCGGGGCTGAAATCTAGTTGGATTGATTGAGGCTTGAGACAAGAGTTGTCCTTTTTTGTTTCCTATACTCCTCAGTTAGAGCTTTCCATCGTAGGTTATGCTTGCTGCAAGCTCTTTGAACCATCTATCGTGAAAGGATAGCATCATAGGTAGAACTTTGCCTTGATGTGGGAATTGCGAGTTTAGACAGTGTTTAACCGAGTTGTTGTTAAGGTTGTTTGAGTGCCAATGAAGGTACCACTGGCGAGCTAGAGTCTCTAAGTTGGTCTGTGAATCTAGTGTTTTGGAGAGCTCGTGAGCATTGAGGAGTGATTACTTGAAGCCTTGAAGGTTCCTCTAGCTAGCCAATAACTCTTGAGATGGGTTATTAGGGTGCAGTGTATTCTTTTCTCTTTATAAACTTTGAAGGGCCCCATAAATTGTTTAGGTATTTGATTTATGGAGAACAACATAATAGAGAGGGTCAATACTACTCAAGTCATGTCACAGAAGAGTAAAGCCTTTTATTTCGTGGGAAGAGGAAAGCCTCTTGTCTCATGGGAGGACTTGCCTGACTGAAAGATAACACAGATACGTTCCCTTTTCTTTACTGTATTGGTTTGCATGGTCATGGCTCCAATTGATTTGGCTAAGGCTCGAAACAAAAGCATTGCTCCAACTGGGTCGATTGAGGCTCCATTCGGAGTAGGAATCGAATTGGGTTGATTGAGGCTTGAGACAAGAGCATGGCTCCAATTGGTTTGATTGAGGCACAAAATGAGAGAATTGCTCCAACTGGGATGATTGACTCAACCAAATTGGATTCTTGCTTCGAATGGAGCCTCAATTGACCCAGTTGGAGATATGCTCTCGTTTTGAGCCTCAGTCGAACCAATTGGATTCATGCTCTTGTCTTCGGCCTCACCCAATTAGATTCTTGCTTCGAATGGAGCCTCAATCGACCCACTTGGAGCAACGCTCTTGTTTCAAGCCTCACTCAATCCAATTGGAGCCATGCTCTTGTCTCAAGCCTCAATCAAGAGCATGGCTCCAATTGGGTTGACCGAGGCTCCATTTGAAGTAGGAATCCAATTGGGTTGAGTTAGGCTCGAAACGAGCCTATCACTCCAATTGGGTCGATTGAGACTCGATTTAGAGTAGGAATCCAATTGGGTTGTGTTAGGCTAAAAACTAGAGCATGGGTCCAATTGGGTCGACTGAAGCTCGATTCCAACTAGGAATTTGATTGGATCTAGCCAGGCTCGAATCGAGAGCATGGCTCCAGCTGGGTCGGCTGAGGCTCTATTTGGTGCAGAAATCTAGTTGGATTGATTGAGGCTCGAGACAAGAGCTATCCTTTTTTGTTTCCTGTAGTCCTGAGTTAGTGCTTTCCATCGTAGGTTATGCTTGCTATATGCTCTTTGAATCATCTCTTATGAAAGGATAACATCTTAGGTAGGACTTCACCTTGATGTGGGAATTGTAAATTTAGACCGTGTTTAACTAGATCATTGCTAAGGTCGTTTGAGTGCTAATGAAGGTACCACTAGTGAGCTAGAGTCTCTAAGTTGGTCTGAGAATTCGGTGTTCTGGAGAGCTCATGAGCATTGGCGAGTGATTACTTGAAGCCTTGAAGGTTCCACTAGCGATTCGATAACTCTTGAGATGTGTTACTAGGGTGCAGTGTATCCTTTTCTCTTTATAAACTTTGAAGGGCCCCTTGAATTGTTTAGGTATTTAATTTTGGGAGAATAGCATAATAGAGAGGGTCAATACTACTTCTCAAGTTGTGTCATGGAAGAGTAAAGCCTTTTTTTTCATGGGAAAAGTAAAGCCTCTTGTCTCGTGGAAGGACTTGCCTGATTGAAAGATAATAGAGATATGTTCCCTTTTCTTTATAGTATTGGTTTGCAAGGTCATGGCTCCAATTGATTTAGCTGAGGCTCGAAACTAGAGCATTGCTCCAACTGGGTCAACTGAGGCTCCATTTGGAGCAGGAATCGAATTGCGTTGATTGAGGCTTGAGACAAGAGCATGGCTCCAATTGGTTCGATTGAGGTTCAAAATGAGAGAATTGCTCCAACTGGGTCGATTGACTCAACACAATTGGATTCCTGCTTCGAATGGAGCCTTAGTTGACCCAGTTGGAGATATGCTCTCGTTTCGAGCCTCAGCCGAATTAGTTGGAGCCATGCTCTTGTCTTAAGCCTCAATAAACCCAACTAGATTCCTGCTCCGAATGGAGCCTCAGTCGACCCGGTTGGAGCAATGCTCTTGTTTCAAGCCTCACCCGATCCAATCGGAGCCATGCTCTTGTCTCAAGCCTCAATCAAGACATGGCTCCAATTGGGTCGACCGAGGCTCCATTTGAAGTGGGAATCCAGTTGTGTCGAGTTAGGCTTGAAATGAGCCTATCGCTCCATTTGGGTCAATTGAGACTCGATTTAGAGCAAGAATCCAACTAGGTCATGTTAGCCTGAAAATGAGAGCATGGGTCCAATTGGGTCATTGGAGCTCGATTCCAACCAAGAATCCGATTGGATCGAGTCAGGCTCGATTTGACAGCATGGCTCCAACTGAGTCGGCTGAGGCTTCATTCGGTGCAGGAATCTAGTTAGATTGATTGAGGCTTGAGACAAGAGCTATTCTTTTTTGTTTCCTGTAGTCCTTAGTTAGTGCTTTCCATCGTAGGTTATGCTTGGTGTATGCTCTTTGAACCATCTCCAAAGGACAACATCTTAGGTAGGACTTCGCCTTGATGTGAGAATTGCTAGTTTAGACCGTGTTTAATTGGGTCATTGTTAAGGTCGTTTGAGTGCCAATGAAGGTACCAATGGTGAGCTAAAGTCTCTAAGTTGGTTTAGGAATCCGGTGTTCTAGAGAGCTCATGAGCATTGGGGAGTGATTACTTGAAGCCTTGAAGGTTCCACTAGCGAGCCGACAACTCTTGAGATGGGTTATTAGGGTGCAGTATATCCTTTTCTCTTTATAAATTTTGAAGGGCCCTATGAATTGTTTTGGTATTTGATTTAGGGAGAACAACATCATAGAGAGGGTCAATACTTAACTCTCAAGTCGTGTCCCGAAAGAGTAAAGCCTTTTATTTTGTGGGAAGAGTAAAGCCTCTTGTCTCCTGGGAGGACTTGCCTGATTGAAAGATAACAGAGATACATTCTCTTTTCTTTACTGTATTGGTTTGCAAGGTCATGGTTCCAATTGATTTGGCTTAGGCTCAAAACGACAGCATCGCTCCAACTGGGTCGACTAAGACTCCATTCGGAGCAAGAATCGAATTGGGTAAATTGAGGCTTGAGACAAGAGCATGGCTCCAATTGGTTCGGGTGAGGCTCAAAATGAGAGAATATCTCCAATTGGGTCGACTGATTCAACCCAATTGGATTCCTGCTTTCAATGGAGCCTCAGTTGACCCAGCTGGAGATATGCTCTCGTTTCGAGCCTTAGCCGAACCAGTTAGAGCCATGCTGTTGTTTGAAGCCTCAATGAACCCAATTAGATTCCTGCTCCGAGTGGAGCCTCAATCGACATAGTTGGAGCAATGCTCTTGTTTCAAGCCTCACCCGATCCAATTGGAGCCATGCTCTTTTCTCAAGCCTCAATCAAGAGCATGGCTCCAATTGGGTCGACCGAGGCTCCATTTGAAGTAGGAATCCAATTGGGTCGAGTTAGGCTCAAAACAAGCCTATTGCTCTAATTGGGTCGAATGAGACTTGATTCAGAGAAGGAATCCAACTGGGTCACCTTAGGCTGAAAATGAGAGCATGGGTCTAATTGGGTCGACTGGAGCTCGATTTCGACCAAGAATCCAATTGGATCGAGTCAGGCTCGAATCGAGAGCATGGCTCCAACTAGGTCGGCTGAGGCTCCATTCGGTGCAGGAGTTTAGTAAGATTGATTGAGGCTTGAGACAAGAACTATCCTTTTTTGTTTTCTATAGTCCTCAGTTAGTGCTTCCCATCATAGGTTATGCTTGGTGTATGCTCTTTGAATCACCTCCCATGAAAGGATAGCATCTTAAGTAGGACTTCGCCTTGATGTGGAAAGTGCGAGTTTAGATCATGTTTAACCGGGTCATTGTTAAGGTTGTTTGAGTGCCAATGAAGGTACCAATGGCAAGCTAGAGTCTCTAAGTTAGTCTAGGAATCCGGTGTTCTGGAGAGCTCATGAACATTGGGGAGTGATTACTTGAAGCCTTGTAGGTTCCAGTGCCAATGAAGGTACCAATGGCGAGCTAGAGTCTCTAACTTAGTTTAGGAATCCAGTGTTCTGGAGAGCTCATGAGCATTGGGGAGTGATTACTTGAAGCTTTGAAGGTTCCACTAGCAAGCTGACAATTCTTGAGATTGGTTATTAGGGTGCAGTGTATCCTTTTCTCTTTATAAACTTTAAGGGGCCCCATGAATTGCTTATGTATTTGATTTAGGGAGAATAGCATAATAGAGAGGGTCAATACTACTTCTCAAGTTGTGTCACGGAAGAGTAAAGCCTTTTATTTCGTGGGAAGAATAAAGCCTCTTGTCTCGTGCAAGGGCTTTTCTGATTGAAAGATAACAGAGATACGTTCCCTTTTCTTTACTGTATTACTTTGCAAGGTCATAGCTCCAATTGATTTGGCTGATGCTCGAAATAAGAGCATTGCTCCAATTGGGTTGATTGAGGCTCCATTCGGAGTAGGAATCGAATTGGGTTGATTAAGGCTTGAGACAAGAGCATGGCTCTAATTGGTTCGGTTGAGGCTCAAAACGAGAGTTGCTCCAACTGGGTGGACTGACTCAACCCATTTGGATTCCTGCTTCGACCCAGTTGGAGATATGCTCTCGTTTTAAGCCTCAATCAAACTAGTTGGAGCCATGCTCTTGTCTCAAGCCTCAATGAACCCAATTAGATTTCTGCTCCAAATGGAGCCTCAGTTGACCTAGTTGGAGCAATGCTCTTGTTTCAAGCCTCACCGGATCCAATTGGAGCCATGCTCTTATCTCAAGCCTCAATCAAGAGCATGGGTCCAATTGGGTCGACCGAGGCTCCATTTGAAGTAGGAATCCAATTGGGTCGAGTTAGGCTCGAAACGAGCCTATCGCTTCAATTGGGTCGACTGAGGCTCGATTCAGAGCAGGAATCCAATTGGGTCGCATTAGGCTAAAAAGGAGAGCATGGGTCCAATCGGGTCGACTGGAGCTCGATTCCGACCAAGAATCTCATTGGATCGAGTTAGGCTCGAATCAAGAGCATGGCTCCATCGGCTGAGGCTCCATTCGGTGCAGGAATCTAGTTGGATTGATTGAGGCTTGAGACAAGAGCTATCCTTTTTTGTTTCTTGTAGTCCTTAGTTAGTGCTTCCATCATAGGTAATGCTTGGTGTATACTCTTTGAACCATCTCTCGTGAAATGACAGCATCTTAGGTAGGACTTTGCGTTGATGTGGGAATTGCGAGTTTAGACCGTGTTTAACTAGGTTGTTATTAAGGTCGTTTGAGTGCGAATGAATGTACCACTAGCGAGCTAGAGTCTCTAAGTTGGTTTGAGAATCTAGTGTTTTGGAGAGCTCGTGAGCATTGGGGAGTGATTACTTTGAAGCTTTGAAGGTTCCACTAGCGAGCCGATAACACTTAAGATGGGTTATTAGGGTGCATTGTATCCTTTTCTCTTTATAAACTTTGAAGGGCTCCGTGAATTGCTTATGTATTTGATTTAGGGAGAACAGCATAGTAGAGAGGGTCAATACTACTTCTCAAGTTGTGTTACGGAAGAGTAAAGCCTTTTATTTTGCGGGAAGAGTAAAGCCTCTTGTCTCGTGGGAGGACCTGATTGAAAGATAGCAGAGATACCTTCCCTTTTCTTTACTGTATTAGTTTGCAAGGTCATGGCTCCAATTAATTTGGCTGATGCTCGAAACGAGAGCATTGCTCCAATTGGGTCACTGAGGCTCTATTCGGACTAGAAATCGAATTGGGTAGATTGAGGCTTAAGATAAAAGCATGGCTCCAATTGGTTCAATTAAGGCTCAAAATGAGAGAATTGCTCTAACTGGATCGACTGACTAAACCAATTGGATTCCTGCTTTGAACGGATCCTTAGTTGACCCAGTTAGAGTTATGCTCTTGTTTCGAGCCTCAGCTGAACCAGTTCGAGCCATACTCTTGTCTCAAGCCTCAATGAACCCAATTAGATTCCTGCTCCAAATGGAGCCTCAGTCGACCCAACAGGAGTAATGCTCTTGTTTCAAGCCTCACCCAATCCAATTGGAGCCATGCTCTTGTCTCAAGCCTTAATCAAGAGCATGGCTCCAATTGGGTCAGCCAAGGCTCCATTTGAAGTAGGAATCTAATTGGGTTGAGTTAGGCTCGAAATGAGCCTATCGCTCTAATTGGGTTAATTGAGACTTGATTCAGAGCAGGAATCCAACTAGGTCGCGTTAGGCTGAAAATGAGAGCATGGGTCCAATTGGGTCGACTGGAGCTCAATTCTGACCAGGAATATGATTGGATCGAGTCAGGCTCGAATCGAGAGCATGGCTCCAACTGGGTTGGCTGAGGCTCCATTCGGTGCAGGAATCTAGTTGGATTGATTAAGACTTGAGACAAGAGCTATCTTTTTTTGTTTTTTGTAGTCCTCAGTTAGTGCTTTCCATCATATGTTATGCTTGGTGTATGCTCTTTGAACCATCACCCATGAAAGGACAGCATCTTAAGTAGGACTTCGCCTTAACGTTGGAATTGCGAGTTTAGACCCAAATGGATTCCTACTTCAAATGGAACCTCATCAACCCAATTGGAGCCTGCTCTTGATTAAGGCTTGAGACAAGAGCATGGCTCCAATTGGATCGGGTGAGGCTTGAAACAAGAGCATTGCTCCAACTAGGTCGACTAAGTCTCTATTCGGAGCAGGAATCTAATTGGGTTCATTGAGGCTTGAGACAAGAGAATGGCTCCAATTGGTTCGATTGAGGCTCAAAACAAGAGCATATCTCCAATTGGGTCAACTAAAGCTCCATTCGAAGCAGGAATCCAATGGGGTTGAGTTACTCGACCCAGTTGGAGCAATTCTCTCATTTTGAGCCTCAACCAAACCAATTGGAGCCATGCTCTTGTCTCAAGCTCAATCAACCCAATTTGATTCTTGCTCCAAATGGAGCCTCAGTCGACCCAGTTCAAGCAATGCTCTTGTTTCGAGCCTCAGCCAAATCAATTGGAGCCATGACCATGCAAGCCAATACAGTAAAGAAAAGGGAACTTATCTCTGTTATCTTTCAATCAGGCAAGACCTCCCATGAGACAAGAGGCTTTACTCTTCCCACGAAATAAAAGGCTTTACTCTTTCGTGATATGACTTGAGAAGTAGTACTGACCCTCTCTATTATGTTGTTCTCCCTAAATCAAATACCTAAACAATTCATGGGGCCCTTCAAAGTTTATAAAGAGAAAAGGATATACTGCACCTTAATAACCCATCTCAAGAGTTATTAGCTCGCTACTTGAACCTTCAAGGCTTCAAGTAATCACTCCCTAATGCTCACGAGCTCTCTAGAACACCAGATTCATAGACAAACTTAGAGACTCTAGCTCACCAGTGGTACCTTCAATGGCACTCAAACGACCTTAACAACGACCTGATTAAAGACTATCTAAACTTGCAATTCCCACATCAAGGCAAAGTCCGACCTAAGATGCTGTCCTTTCATGGGAGATGATTCAAAGAGCATACATCAAGCATAACTTACGATGGAAAGCACTAAGTAAGAAATATAGGAAACAAAAAAGGACAGCTCTTGTCTCAAGCCTCAATCAATCCAACTAGATTCCTGCACCGAATGGAGCCTGAGATGACCCAGTTGGAGCCATGCTCTCGAATCAAGCCTGACTCGATCCAATCGGATTCCTGGTTGGAATCGAGCTTCAGTCGATCCAACTGGACCCATGCTCTCATTTCTAGCCTAACATGACCCAATTGGATTCCTGCTCTGAATCGAGTCTCAGTCGACCCAATTGGAGCGACAAGCTCGTTTGGAGCCTAACTCGACCCAATTGCATTCCTACTTCAAATGGAGCCTCGGTCGATGCAATTGGAGCCATGCTCTTGATTGAGGCTTGAGACAAGAGCATGGCTCCAATTGGATCGGGTGAGGCTTAAAACAAGAGCATTGCTCCAACTGGGTCAATTGAGGCTCCATTCGGAGCAGGAATCTAATTGGGTTCATTGATTCTTGAGACAAGAGCATGGCTCTAATTGGTTCGGCTGAGACTCGAAACGAGAGCATATTTCCAATTGGGTCAACTGAGGCTCCATTGGAAGCAGAAATCCAATTAGGTTGAGTCAATCGATCGAGTTGGAGCAATTCTCTCATTTTGAGCTTCAACCGAACCAATTGGAGCCATGCTCTTGTCTCAAGCCTCAATCAACCCAATTCGATTCCTGCTCCGAATGGAGCCTCAGTCGACCCAGTTCGAGCAATGCTATCATTTCGAGCCTCAGCCAAATCAATTGGAGCCATGACCATGCAAGCCAATACAGTAAAGAAAAGGGTACGTATCTCTATTATCTTTCAGTCAGGCAAGTCCTTTCACAAGACAAGAGGCTTTGGCTCTTCACACAAAATAAAAGGCTTTACTCTTCTATGACAAGACTTGAGAAGTGGTATTGACCCTCTCTATTTTGTTGTTCTCCCTAAATCAAATACCTAAATAATTCATGGGGCCCTTCAAAGTTTATAAAGAGAAAAGGATACACTGCACCCTAATAACCCATCTCAAGAGTTATCGGCTCGCTAGTAGAACCTTCAAGGCTTCAAGTAATCACTCCCCAATGCTCACGAGCTCTCTAGAAACCCAGATTCGCAGACCAACTTAGAGACTCTAGCTCGCTAGACATACCTTCTTTGGCACTCAAACGACCTTATTAACGATCTAGTTAAACACGGTCTAAACTCGCAGTTCCTACATCAAGGCGAAGTCCTACCTAATATTATATCCTTTCACGGGAGATGGTTCGAAGAGCATCCACCAAGCATAACCTACAATGGAAAGCACTAACTGAGGATTATTGGAAACAAAAAAGGATAGCTCTTGTCTCAAGCCTCAATCAATCCAACTAGATTCCTACACCGAATGGAGCCTCAGCCGACCCTGTTGGAGCCATGCTCTCGATTCGAGCCTGACTCGATCCAATTGGATTCCTGATCGAAATCGAGCTCCAGTCGACCCAATTGGACCCATGCTCTCATTTTCAACCTAATGCGACCCAGTTGGATTCCTGCTCTTAATCAAGTCTTAGTCGACCCAATTGAAGCGATAGGCTAATTTAAGAAACCTAACTCGATCCAAATGGATTCCTACTTCAAATGGAGCCTCGGTCGACCCAATTAGAGCCTGCTCTTGATTGAGGCTTGAGACAAGAGCATGGCTCCAATTGGATTGGGTGAGGCTTGAAACAAGAGCATTGCTCCAACTGGGTCGACTGAGTCTTTATTTGGAGTAGGAATCTAATTGGGTTCATTGAGGCTTGAGACAAGAGAATGGCTCCAATTGGTTCGATTGAGGCTCGAAACGAGAGCATATCTCCAACTGGGTCAATTGAAGCTCCATTCGAAGCAGGAATCCAATGGGGTTGAGTTAGTCGACCCAGTTGGAGCAATTCTTTCGTTTTGAGCCTCAACCAAACCAATTGGAGCCATGCTCTTGTCTCAAGCCTTAATCAACCCAATTCGATTCTTGCTCCAAATGGAGCCTTAATCGACCTAGTTCGAGCAATGCTTTTGTTTTGAGCCTCAGCCAAATCAATTAGAGCCATGACCATGCAATCCAGTCAGTAAATAAAAGGGAACGTATCTCTGTTATCTTTCAATCAGGCAAGTCCTCTCACGAGACAAGAGGCTTTACTCTTCCCACAAAATAAAAGGCTTTACTCTTCCGTGATACGACTTGAGAAGTAGTACTGACCCTCTCTATTATGTTGTTCTCCCTAAATCAAATATCTAAATAATTCATGAGGCCCTTCAAAGTTTATAAAGAGAAAATGATACACTACACCTTAATAACCCATCTCAAGAGTTATCAGCTCACTAGTTGAACCTTCAAGGCTTCAAGTAATCACTCCCCAATGCTCACGAGCTCTCTAGAACACCTGATTCGTAGACAAAATTAGAGACTCTAGCTCACCAATGGTACCTTTAATGGCACTCAAATGACCTTAACAATGACCCAGTTAAACACTATCTAAACTTGCAATTCCCACATCAAGGCAAAGTCTGACCTAAGATGCTGTCCTTTCATGGGAGATGATTCAAAGAGCATACACCAAGCAAAACTTACGATGGAAAGCACTAACTGAGAAATATAGGAAACAAAAAAGGACAGTTCTTGTCTCAAGCCTCAATCAATCCAACTAGATTTCTGCACCGAATGGAGCATGAGACGACCCAGTTGGAGCCATGCTCTCGAATCGAGCCTGACTCAATCCAATCAGATTCCTGGTCGGAATTGAGCTTCAGTCGATCCAATTGGACCCATGCTCTTGTTTCTAGCCTAACATGACCCAATTGGATTCTTGCTCTGAATCGAGTCTTAGTCGACCCAATTGGAGCGACAAGCTCATTTGGAGCCTAACTCGACCCAATTGGATTCCTACTTCAAATGGAGCTTCGATCGACCCAATTGGAGCCATGCTCTTGATTGAGGCTTGAGATAAGAGCATGGCTCCAATTGGATCGGGTGAGGCTTAAAACAAGAGCATTGCTCCAACTGGGTGGACTGAGGCTCCATTCGGAGCAGGAATCTAATTGGGTTCATTGATGCTTGAGACAAGAGTATGGCTCCAATTGGTTCGGCTGAGACTCGAAACGAGAGCATATTCTCAACTGGGTCAACTGAGGCTCCATTGGAAGCAGAAATCCAATTGGGTTGAGTTAGTCGACCCAGTTGGAGCAATTCTCTCGTTTTGAGCCTCAACCGAACCAATTGGAGCCATGCTCTTGTCTCAAGCCTCAATCAACCCAATTCGATTCCTACTCCGAATGGAGCCTCAGTCGACCCAGTTCGAGCAATACTATCGTTACGAGCCTCAGCCAACTCAATTGGAGCCATGACCATGCAAGCCAATACAGTAAAGAAAAGGGAACATATCTCTATTATCTTTCAGTCAGGCAAGTCCTTCCACAGGACAAGAGGCTTTGCTCTTCACATGAAATAAAAGGCTTTACTCTTCCATGATAGGACTTGAGAAGTGGTATTGACCCTCTCTATTTTGTTGTTCTCCCTAAATCAAATACCTAAACAATTCATGGGGCCCTTCAAAGTTTATAAAGAGAAAAGGATACACTGCACCCTAATAACCCATCTTAAGAGTTATCAGCTCGCTAGTGGAACCTTCAAGGCTTCAAGTAATCACTCTCCAATGCTCACGAGCTCTCCAGAACCCCAGATTTGTAGACCAACTTAGAGACTCTAGCTCGCTAGAGGTACCTTCTTTGGCACTCAAACGACCTTATTAACGATCTGGTTCAACATGGTCTAAACTCGCAATTCCCATATCAAGGCGAAGTCCTACCTAAAATACTGTCCTTTCACGGGAGATGGTTCAAAGAGCATCTACCAAGCATAACCTGTCGGGCCCCTTTCCTGATGGCATGATTTCTTATGAAAATTGGGTAGAGATCTACTAGCCTTTATGCTAAGTACCATAAAGCTCTAGTGATCCCTATCCAATTGCCATAAGTTACATGCACAAAAAAATACAGAACCTGCTAAAAACTTTGACCTGCTCAATTCATTCATACTATTCATAAGGTTACATCACAATTTATTTCATCCTGCTCAGATAACATAAGATTTTCACATTATTCAACACATAATTCCAGGCAATATAACTTTCATCACTATACTGCTATAAAGACCAGATACACAAATCCATTCCACAATGACAGTCATTTCTCATAACCACCCAAGTCCAAAATACATCATAGGGTTACAGTTATACAAATCCATCCATAACCATTTTTAATACATATACAATCTAAGTAACATAAGTCCATGACATCAATCAATTGATCCATATCTAGCAGCCCATGTCAAAATCAGGCATCCAAGAGTCAACCTGCTATCTCTAATCTGAAATCCAAAAATTTCAACAATAGAGGGGTGAGACCTAAGTCCCAGTGACTAGATAGCCATCTAACAATGGAGAAAACTGAAAACCATATTTTAAAACCAATAAATATATTGATACATCATTTCACAATAGATATAGAAATCTTTTCAAATGAGATAAGAAAACTCATAAGTTAGCTTATGCTTTCAACAATATAACTCAAGTAAGAAAATGTCACTTTTACAAAATCCATGATGCTAGACTGTGTGTGCTACCACTAAGGTACATCCCTACAGTCGCCCTCCCGTAGATGCACTCTCAGTGGGTGAGTGTACTGAGTGCCGAGGATCTCCGTACCATATGGCACCCCTCACATGTACGGTTCACCCCAGGTGTGAGCTTGCCCCTTTTCCTTGGGCCTCCTGCTTGCCTTCTCCATGGGCCTATATCTCTGAGCCCCCATGGGCTATATAGTAACCTAGCTTTTAACTGAGCTGTGATTCTTGACCCACTAGGCTGCTTACAATCTGCCCCACTGGACTGATCTAGCTTGTACTCCCCCTGGCCTTAGGATCATAGTATGATTGAGTCGCAAGGAGGTGCCGGCTATAATAGTGTGTGCAATGCTCATGCTATGGCACAGTCTACAGGGTGATCAGCCCCATAGATGGCCCTATGCTCTTTATGCTGTATGCTGTAAAAATATTCCAATACAAGTTTATAATCTAATATACAATCAGCTATACTTTCTTTGAAACATTGATATTCATGCATGCCCATGCATCACTTTGAAACATAAATCTAAAAAGTAAATTCCATGCTTTACTGAAACATGTGTTTTTATCCAAACAATGTTTTTCATGAAACTCTATACTTTACTTTGAAACATGCTCTAGCCCATGTTTCCTTTTCTTTTCTTAATTTCATGTTTTGCTGAAACTTATGCTTTTTCTGAAACTTATGCTTGGCTGAAACTCATGTTTTTTTTTTCTGAAACTTATGCTTTGTTGAAACTCACTTTGCTTTGAAACATGCTCTATCCCATGTTTCCTTTTCTTCTCTTAAACTCATGCTTTGCTTTAAAATATTCTTTAAACCCATGCTTTGCTTTAGAACATGCTTTAAACTCATGCTTTGCTTTATAATATGCTTTAAACTCATGCTTTGCTCTTAAACTCATGCTTTGCTTTATAATATGCTTTGAGAATAAGATACATCATAACTGGGTTCTCATTTCCCATATTTAACTACTTGAAATACTATGCTTAGTATAACATACTCTGATTTATAGCAAAATATCACTATGCTATCATAAAACATTTCTCAAAGCTAGATGAGAAGCCCACTCACCTTAGCTGTTAGCACACTACTATAGCTGCTATTTCTCCTATTCTGGCTCCCTTGAACCAATCTCTTGGCCTAAGTCATCATACATGCATTATTAGGGTCACAAGCACCAAGGGTTTCATGAAATTATGCATACATGCTCTATGCCTTCCTATCTTAGCATAATACCCTTTAATCCCTAACATGCTCAAGGATTCACAATCTACACATGCTATCACCTCATTTGCCTCTAAATCATGAGATTTAAACATCATTCTCTATCTTAGGGAAGTTTGGACTTACCTTAGCAAAGATGGCTAAATTACCAAGCCTTTTTTCTTTCGTTCACCTCTTCTTCTCTTCTTCCTCTCTTCTTCTTCTTTTCTTTTTCTTCTTCTCTTCTTCTTCTCCATGGCTGAAACCCCTCTCTTCTTTTCTTTCTCTTTTCTCCCTTCTTTCTCTCTTTTTCTCTCCTTTTACATGGCCGCTTAAGGACTAAGGAGGGATGGGCGGCCTTAAATGCTCTTAAAATTTTCTATTTTGCCCCTGTCCACTCTTAAGTCATACTTTTCAAAGCCCATATGGTTCCCTTCTCCACCAAGTATTTTTGCCCCTTCAATTTTCTTTCCTATCTTGCCCTTGATCAAATCCTCAAATGACTTTTTATTAAATTTTACTTTTGTCCCTAGTTAAATTTTCATTAATTTCCCTGGTCAAATTCTGTTATCAGATAAATAACAGGGGTTACCCACCTATTAGTCACCATGGATGCTAGCTAATGAGAGTGAAATCATCCTCAACCCACTTCCACAGAATATTTTTGTCCACCTGAAACCTCAGTTAAACATGCTTGGATGAGAGCGATGGGTGACCCACTGGGAAGTCCTTGATTAAGAGTAAAATTGGTCTCAAACTAACTCCACAGATAAAATTCCCATAGTAGTCGACTAAATAGTTGGCTACTGTGGCCAAAAATCTCTTCCAAACCACTTTTACATAGTGTTTTTCCAAAGTAGTCGACTACTTTGGTCCAGAAAAATAAAAAAAATCCTTCCCACGCAATATACAGAATGTTTTTCCACAGTTAGTCGACTACTGTGGCAACAACAACTTTCCCAAGCCTTTAACAGTGAGTTTCAGGATGTTAGCCGACTCTAGAGTCGTCTAACTACCCTTGTTAGCTCACCAGAATTCCACTGATGAAAATTTTCCATTCGTTAGCTGACTCTAGAGTCAGCTAACGTATTTCCTCACAAGTTAGCTGACTCTAGAGTCAGCTAACCTCAAATTTCCTCCCCTTTCTTTTTTTTTTTTTTTTCAAAAGCCATTTTCTCTCATAAAACCTTTTCCAAAAGTCCTTTTTATGCATTTCAACCTCCAAAATTTTCATTCCAACTTCTCCCAAGGATCAAAAGCAACTAGTAGACATTGAAATTATTACAAAAACTTCAATTATAAGCCTAAATAATTGATTTTATCAGCTTTTTGGAAGGATTAGGGAGAAAATCTCAAAATAACTTCAAATTTTAGGTTTCATATCTTTTCAAGATTCTACTCAAATAATTAATATCAGAAGACTAAAATAACAATAAAAACATGCTTAAAATGAAATTATAAGTCTTCCAAATTCAGGATATTACATAACCTACTATGGAAAGCACTAACTGAGGATTATAGGAAACAAAAAAGGATAGCTCTTGTCCAAGCCTCAATCAATCCAACTAGATTCCTGCACCGAATGGAGCCTCAGCTGACCCTATTGGAGCGATGCTCTCAATTCGAGCCTGACTCGATTCAATCGAATTTCTGGTCGGAATCGATCTCTAGTCGATCAAATTGGACCCATGCTCTCATTTTCAACCTAATGCAACCCAGTTGGGTTCCTGCTCTTAATCGAGTCTTAGTCAACCCAATTGAAGCGATAGGCTCGTTTCGAGCCTAACTCGACTCAAATGGATTCCTACTTCAAATGGAGCCTCGGTCGACCCAATTGGAGCCTGCTCTTGATTGAGGCTTGAGATAAGAGCATGGCTCCAATTGGATCGGTTGAGGCTTGAAACAAGAGCATTGCTCCAACTAGGTCGACTGAGTCTCTATTCGGAGCAAGAATCTAATTGGGTTCATTGAGGCTTGAGACAAGAGATGGCTCCAATTGGTTTGACTGAGGCTCGAAACGAGAGCATATCTCCAACTGGGTCAATTGAAGCTCCATTTGAAGTAGGAATCCAATGGGGTTGAGTTAGACGACTCAGTTGGAGCAATTCTCTCGTTTTGAGCTTCAACCGAACCAATTGGAGCCATGCTCTTATCTCAAGCCTCAATCAACTCAATTCGATTCTTGCTCCAATTGGAGCCTCAGTCGATCCAGTTGAAGCAATGCTCTTGTTTTGAGCGTCAGCCAAATCAATTGGAGCCATGACCATGCAAGCCCTCCCAATCAGGCAAGTCCTCCCAAGCCATGACCCAGTAAAGAAAAGGGAACGTATCTCTGTTATCTTTCAATCAGGCAAGTCCTCCCATGAGACAAGAGGCTTTACTCTTCCCACGAAATAAAAGGCTTTACTCTTCCGTAATACGACTTGAGAAGTAGTACTGACCCTTTCTATTATGCTGTTCTCCCTAAATCAAATACCTAAACAATTCATGGGGCCCTTCAAAGTTTATAAAGAGAAAAGGATACACTGCACCCTAATAACCCATCTCAAGAGTTATCAGCTCACTAATTGAACCTTTAAGGCTTCAAGTAATCACTCCCCAATGCTTACGAGCTCTCCAGAACACCGGATTCGTAGACAAACTTAGAGATTCTAGCTCGCCAGTGGTACCTTCAATGGCACTCAAATGACCTTAACACCCGGTTAAACATGGTCTAAACTCACAATTCCCATAACAGGCAAAGTCTTACCTAAGATGCTATCCTTTCACAAGAGATGACTCAAAGAGCATTAACCAAGCAAAACCTACAATGGAAAGCACTCCTCACCACAGGGAACAAAAAAGGATAGCTCTTGTCTCAAGCCTCAATCAATCTAACTAGATTCGTGCACCGAATAGAGCCTTAGCTGACCCAGTTGGAGCCATGCTCTCGATTCGAGCCTGACTCGATCCAATTGCATTCTTGGTCAGAATCGAGCTTCAGTCGACCCAATTGGACCCATGCTCTCATTTTTAGGCTAATGCAACCCAGTTGGATTCTTGCTTTGAATCGAGTCTTAGTCGACCTAATTGGAGCGATAGGCTCGTTTCGAGCCTAACTCGATCCGATTGGATTCCTACTTCAAATGGAGCCTTGGTCGACCCAATTGGAGCCATGCTCTTGATTGAGGCTTGAGACAAGAGCATGGCTCCAATTGGATTGGGTGAGGCTTGAAACAAGAGCATTGCTCTAATTGGATCGACTGAGGCTCCATTCGAAGCAGGAATCCAATTGGGTTCATTGAGGCTTAAGACAAAAGCATGGCTTCAACTGGTTCGACTGAGGCTCTAAACAAGAGCATATCTCCAACTAGATCAACTGAGGCTCCATTAGAAGCAGGAATCCAATTGGGTTGAGTCAGTCAGCCCAGTTGGAGAAACTCTCTCGTTTTGAGCCTCAACCAAACCAATTGGAGCCATGCTCTTGTCTCAAGCCTCAATCAACCCAAATCGATTCCTGCTCCGAATGGAGCCTCAATCGACCTAGTTGGAGCAATGCTCTCATTTTAAGCCTTAGCCAAATCAATTGGAGCTATGACCTTTCAAACCAATACAGTAAAGAAAAGGAAACGTATCTCTATTATCTTTTAATCAGGCAAGTCGTCTGACGAAACAAGAGGCTTTACTCTTCCCATGAAATAAAAGGCTTTACTCTTCCGTGACACTACTTAAGAAGTAGTATTGACCCTCTCTATTATACTGTTCTCCCTAAATCAAATACCTAAACAATTAATGGGGCCCTTCAAAGTTTATAAAGAGAAAAGGATGCACTGCACCCTAGTAACCTATTTCAAGAGTTATTGGTTTTCTAGTGGAACCTTCAAGACTTCAAGTAATCACTCCTCAATGCTCATGAGCTCTCTAGAACCTTGGATTCCTAGACCAACTAGAGACTCTAGCTCTCTAAAGGTACCTTCATTGGCACTCAAACAACCTTAACAATGATCCAGTTAAACACGGTCTAAACTCGCAATTCCCACATCAAGGCGAAGTCCTACCTAAGATGCTATCCTTTCATGGGAGATAGTTCAAAGAGCATCCACCAAGCATAACCTACGATGGAGAGCACTAACTGAGGATTATCGGAAACAAAAAAGGATAGCTCTTGTTTCAAGCCTCAATCAATACAACTAGATTCCTGCACCGAATGGAGCCTTAGCCGACCCTGTTGGAGCCATGCTCTTGATTCGAGCCTGACTCGATCCAATCAGATTCCTAGTTAGAATCGAGCACCAATCGACCCAATTGGACCCATGCTCTCATTTTCAACCTAATGTGACCCAGTTGGATTCCTGCTCTTAATCAGTCTTAGTCGACCCAATTGCAGCGATAGGCTCATTTCGAGCCTAACTTGACCCAAATGGATTCCTACTTCAAATGGAGCCTCGGTCGACCCAATTGGAGCTTGCTCTTGATTGAGGCTTGAGACAAGAGCATGGCTCCAATTGGATCGGGTGAGGCTTGAAACAAGAGCATTGCTCCAACTGGGTCGACTGAGTCTCTATTCGGAGCAAGAATCTAATTGGGTTCATTGAGGCTTGAGATAAGAGAATGGCTCCAATTGGTTCGACTAAGGCTCAAAACGAGAGCATATCTCCAACTGGGTCAACTGAAGCTCCATTCGAAGCACGAATCCAATGGGGTTAAGTTAGTCGACCCAGTTGGAGCAATTCTCTTATTTTGAGCCTCAACCAAACCAATTGGAACCATACTCTTGTCTCAAGCCTCAATCAACCCAATTCGATTCCTGCTTTGAATGGAGCCTCAATCGACCCAATTGGAGCAATGCTTTCAATTCGAGCCTCAGCCAAATCAATTGGAGCCTTGACCTTGCAAAACAATACAGTAAAGAAAAGGGAACGTATATCTGTTATCTTCCAATCAGGCAAGTCCTCCCACGAGACAGGAGGCTTTACTCTTCCCACGAAATAAAAGGCTTTACTCTTCCGCGACATGGCTTGAGAAGTAGTATTGACCCTCTCTATTATGTTGTTCTCCCTAAATCAAATACCTAAACAATTCATGGTGCCCTTCAAAGTTTATAAAGAGAAAAGGATATACTGCATCTTAATAACCCATCTCATGAGTTATCGGCTCGCTAGTGGAACCTTCAAGGCTTCAAGTAATCACTCCCTAATGCTCACGAGCTCTCCAGAACACTGTATTCCCAGACAAACTTAGAACTCTAGCTCGCCTGTAGTACCTTCAATGGCACTCAAACAACCTTAACACCTAGTTAAACATGGTTTAAACTTGCAATTCCCACAACAAGGCGAAGTCCTACCTAAGATGCTGTCCTTTCATAGGAGATGGTTCAAAGAGCATACACCAAGCAAAACCTACAATGGAAAGCACTAACTGAGGACTACAGGGAACAAAAAAGGATATCTCTTATCTCAAGCCTTAATCAATCCAACTAGATTCGTGCACCGAACGGAGCCTCAGCCGACCTAGTTGGAGCCTGAAAGAATAGTGCTCTAAAAGCTAATATATTTCTTATATAATAGGGGATTTTCTATAAAATTCTTTTGACTCATGAATGATATTGATAAAAGGCATTTTGATTCATTATATGCTGTGTCTTATAACTTTTTGTTTTAAGATTATGATGAACCCCATAGATTAGGGCAATGGATTTATGGTTATGATAAAGTTCATAACAGTGAGACCTAAGATCTTATAAACCCTAATCTAGAATATTCCTAGTCGAAGGATCATCGAGTAGGGGATCGATGTTTTCAGAAAGACTGGCACATTCTATGTATGCTCAATGGAGAGAGTGGTTGGTCTCACAATCACTTGTGTAGGAACACTAATACAAGGATGTGGGTGCTCATCAAGGTATGAGTTCACTGAATTGATCCGTAATGAGAACATCTTATGGAAGTCTTACTTACTTGTCAAAAGATAATTCTCTTAGTGGAAGTTGTGCAAATGATCCTTAGACTTGAGATCACCATGGAATCTTGTACACATGAATTTATGTTTTGGTTCATACTCATTCATGACTTAGCCATGTACGGGATGTTCATGGATATGGTGAATTGTGTATAAAGATTGTGAGTAGGTCAACAAGGAATCGATCACTCCTAGTAAGAGGAGTATTTATCTTATGTAATCTCATCAAATGATAACTCAGGAAGTCTTTGATCAAAGCATGATGATATTAGAAATGGTTTCTAATCTTTCATCGGTCGAGTCTTCATTAGTGATTTGAGATTCAAATGAATAAAGTGTTAGGGTTTGACAATTTTTCATACCCATCACTTATTCGGGATAAAGAGAGATCGAAGGATTGAATTGCACAGTAACTTGCCACTAAAGGGTATTTTGGTAATTTTCATCAAAATTTCTCATCTTATGGGTAGGCATGATATGTTGCTAGACATCGATCATGTCTTGTAGGTTTTCATGAATTAAATTGATTGAATTCATGAGTCAATTTGAAAGATGGTTCAAATTGGCAACTAGGGTTAGCTCGATTTGACCTAATTCAATTAGTTAATTTCTAATCAAAATAAATCGACATAAGCTTAGACCTACTGCTGGCTGGATGAGGAACCCAAAGGGTCACACACAAAAAGAACTGATCAAGGGTCTAATTGAATTAGATCATGTTTGCAAGATAGACATGCTAGCACGTGTTGCAAACCTTAGCTTCTGATTTAAATTGGATTCGAATCTGATTCTTGTATTAGGTTAATCTAACATGATTAGATCATGACCTAATGTGGGTTGGCCAAGAGTTGGAACCCAATTAGCTTTATTTAGACCATTGGATATCTCTTTGAATAATGGATCTGGACCATTGGTCAGCGGCTCGATCTGGACCATTGGATGGCTCTCTGGATGAAGGACCTGAACCATTGATTGTTGCCTGAATCTAGACCATTAGTTGGCGTCTGAATCTAGACCATTAGTTAGCGTCTGAATTTGGACCATTGGTGATGGCGCCTTGCTTCTGGACCATTAGATGTGCCTTTATCTGGACCATTAGATGGCACCTTAATCTGGACCATTGGATTATCATGAAATAAATGTGGGGTGAAGTTATCAGCGTGAGAAGGCTATCACTTTTTTTTTTGACCGGATACATCTTTCCACTCTCTTGTAGATGCACCCCTCCCTTAGCGCCTTATTATGATGAGGCGCTACCCTTGGGATATGCCTCATCATGGTAAGGCATGTGGCAGGATGCATCACTTGGTGATGCATCCCTCCGCCTCTTATAAATAGGAGTACATCCTAGGGTTTTAGGAGATATGAAAATCCATTCGAAGAGAAATCAATACCTCTCTTTCTTATTTTATTTCTCTTATATCTCTTATCCTAAACCAAGACAAGGAGGTCTTCTTTAGGAAAAGAGGTAGTCTTGTCCTAAACCAAAACAAGGAGGTCTTCTTCAGGACAAGACCTAAACTAGGACAAGAAGGTCCTCTTTAGGACAAGAGGCTTTGAAGGGTTTTTTTGTGTAAGAGAAAGAAAAATTAGAAGGGAAAGAAAGCAAGCCAATCAAATCCTTTGGAAGGATTAAGCAACAAGGATCAAAGTTTTGAAGGAGCTAGAGTCTTGAACCCAGTTCCTGTGTGGATCACCTCTGGAGGGCATACACTTGTGTGCCTAGTGGAATAAAGGATATTAGCGCTACAGGTATTCTTCAATAACTTAATATATTGCCTTGTTAGTTGATATAATCAAGGGGTCCTGGGTCTAGGGTTTCGATTGACTAGGGTTTTAAAGTTTAAAAATTTTAAAATTTGGTCTTCTGCTGCCCAACCAAAACCTGGCAGAGCCATGCTCTCGATTCAAGCCTGACTTGATCCAATCGCATTCCTGATCGGAATCGAGCTTCAGTCGACCCAATTGGACTCATGCTCTCATTTTCAGCCTAACGCAACCTAGTTGGATTCTTGCTCTGAATCGAGTCTTAGTCAACCCAATTGGAGCGATAGGCTCGTTTTGAGCCTAACTCGATCCAATTGGATTCCTACTTCAAATGGAGCCTCAGTCGACCCAACTGGAGCCATGCTCTTGATTGAGGCTTGAGAAAAGAGCATGGCTCCAATTGGATCGGGTGAGGCTTGAACAAGAGCATTGCTCCAATTGGATCGACTGAGGCTCCATTCGGAGCAGGAATCCAATTGGGTTCATTAAGGCTTAAGACAAGAGCATGGCTTCAACTGGTTCGGCTGAGGCTCGAAATGAGAGCATATCTCCAACTAAATCAACTGAGGCTCCATTCAAAGTAGAAATCCAATTGGGTTGAGTCAGTCGACCCAGCTGGAGCAACTCTCTCGTTTTGAGCCTTAACCAAACCAATTGGAGCCATGCTCTTGTCTCAAGCCTCAAACAACCCAATTCGATTCCTGCTCCGAATGGAGCCTCAACCGACCCAGTTGGAGCTATGCTCTCATTTTGAGCCTCAACCAAATCAATTGGAGCCATGACCTTTCAAACCAATACAGTAAAGAAAAGGGAACGTATCTCTATTATCTTTTAATCAGGCAAGTCATCCGATAAGACAAGAGGCTTTACTCTTTCCATAAAATAAAAGGCTTTACTCTTTTGTGACACGACTTAAGAAGTAGTATTGGCCCTCTCTATTTTGCTGTTCTCCCTAAATCAAATACCTAAACAATTCATGGGGCCCTTAAAAGTTTATAAAGAGAAAATGATACACTGCACTCTAGTAACCCATTTTAAGAGTTATTGGCTCATTAGTGGAACCTTCAAGAATTTAAGTAATCACTCCCCAGTGCTCACGAGCTCTCCGGAACCCTGGATTCCCAGACCAACTAGAGACTCTAGATTGCTAGAGGTACCTTCATTGGCACTCAAACGACCTTAACAACAACCCGGTTAAATACGGTCTAAACTCATAATTCCCACATCAAGGCGAAGTCCTACCTAATATGCTGTCCTTTCATGATAGATGGTTCAAAGAGCATCCACCAAGCATAACCTATGATAGAAAGCACTAACTGAGGATTATAGGAAACAAAAAAGGATAGCTTTTGTCGTAAGCCTCAATCAATCCAACTAGATTCCTACACCGAATGGAGCCTCAGCCAACCCTATTGGAGCCATGCTCTCGATTTGAGCCTGACTCGATCCAATCAGATTCTTGGTCAGAATCGAGCTCCAATCGACCCAATTGGACCCATGCTCTCATTTTCAACCTAATGTGACCCAGTTGGATTCCTGCTCTTAATGGAGTCTTAGTCGATCCAATTGGAGCGATAGGCTCATTTCGAGCCTAACTCGACCCAAATAGATTCCTACTTCAAATGGAGCCTTAGTCGACCCAATTAGAGCCTGCTCTTGATTGAGGCTTGAGACAAGAGCATGGCTCCAATTGGATCGGGTGAGGCTTGGAACAAGAGCATTACTCCAACTGGGTCGATTGAGTCTCCATTCGGAGCAGAAATCTAATTGGGTTCATTGAGGCTTGAGACAAGAGAATGGCTCCAATTGGTTCGGCTCAGGCTCAAAATGAGAGCATATCTCCAACTGGGTCAATTGAGGCTCCATTCGAAGTAGGAATCCAATGGGGTTGAGTCAGTTGACCCAGTTGGAGCAATTCTCTCGTTTTGAGCCTCAACCAAACCAATTGGAGCCACGCTCTATCTCAAGCCTCAATCAACCCAATTCGATTCCTATTCCAAATGGAGCCTCAGTCGACCCAGTTGGAGCAATGCTCTTGCTTCGAGCCTCAGCCAAATCAATTGGAGCCATGACCATTCAAGCCAATATAGTAAAGAAAAGGGAACGTATCTCTGTTATCTTTCAATCAGGCAAGTCCTCCTACGAGAAAAGAGGCTTTACTCTTCCCACGAAATAAAAGGCTTCACTCTTCTATGACACGACTTGAGAAGTAGTATTGACCCTCTATATTATGCTGTTCTCCCTAAATCAAATGCCTAAACAATTCATGGGGCCCTTCAAAGTTTATAAAGAGAAAAGGATACACTGCACCCTAATAACCCATCTCAAGAGTTATCGGCTCGCTTGTGGAACCTTCAAGGCTTCAAGTAATCACTCCCCAATGCTCACGAGCTCTCTAGAACACCGGACTTGCAGACCAACTTAGAGACTCTAGCTCACCAGTGGTACCTTCATTGGCACCCAAATGACCTTAACAATGACCCAGTTAAACATGGTCTAAACTCGTAATTCACACATTAAGGTAAAGTCCTACCAAAGATGCTGTCCTTTCATGGGAGATGGTTCGAAGAGCATGCAGGAAGCATAACCTACGATGGAAAGCACTAACTGAGGACTATAAGAAACAAAAAAGGACAGCTCTTGTCTCAAGCCGCAAGCAATATAGCTAGATTCCTGCACCGAATGGAGCCTCAGCCAACTTAGTTGGATCCATGCTCTCGATTCGAGCCTGACTTGATCGTATCGAATTTTTGGTCGGAATCAAGCTTCGATCAATCCGATTGGAGCCATGCTCTTATTTTTGGCCTAACATGACCGAATTGGATTCCTGGTCTAAATCGAGTCTCAGTCGACTCAATTGAAGTGATAGGCTCGTTTCGAGCCTAACTCGACCCAATTGGATTCCTACTTCAAATGGAGCCTCGATCAACCCAATTGGAGCCATGCTCATGATTGAGGCTTGAGATAAGACCATGGCTCCAATTGAATCGGGTGAGGCTTGAAACAAGAGCATTGCTCCAACTGCATTGACTAAAGCTCCATTTGGAGCAGGAATCTAACTGGGTTCATTGAAGCTTGAGACAAAAGCATGGCTCCAATTGGTTCGACTGAGGCTTGAAACGAGAGCATATCTCCAACTGGGTCAATTGAGGCTCCATTCGATGGAGGAATCCAATTGGATCGAGTCAATCGACCTAGTTAGAGCAACTCTCTCATTTTAAGCCTCAACCGAACCAATTGGAGCCATGACCTTATAAACTAATACAGTAAAGAAAAGGGAACGTATCTTTGTTATCTTTTGTTGCCCAGCTAAGCAACCCAAGAGGGGGGGTGTGATTTGGGTTTTTTAAAAATTTTTCGTCAGTATGTGCAGTATTTCAAAACAATGAAATCTGTGTGGCACAGATTTAACTTGTTAGCTTGTATGTGGTTAGCTAATGGCTTCAAACTTTCATTTTAAGTATCAGTAGCTGGCATGAGACTTGAAAAATGGCTCCAAAACTTGAAAACTCATTCCAAGGCTAAGAGAACTCATTGTATTGAAGAAAATAGGTATCCTAGCTCTCATAACTTGAACTTTCTTCATTTAATAGCTTTTCAAACATCTGGATTTCACTTGATTAGAGCTTGAAACATTCCTTTTTGATCTTGATCCTCTACAAAAATTTCTTTCTTGAACCATAAACTCATTTAGAAGCTTGGAATCCATCTTATTTATCTTGGTGACTCATGTATGCCTGCATTTCATTGTGGTTCTTCACAAAATTCATTAGTAACTTACTTAATTATTTTGTGATCATCAAAATCAATGTGAGGTCAACAATCTCCCCCTTTTTGATGATGACAAAACCATTAAGTATAAAATTAAAATAATAATTTTAACAAGATAAAGTAGTGCAAGATTGAACTTAACATAAGGTTGATATAATTTGGCTCATGTCAGGAGAAGAATCAGAAATCAGTTTCATATACAGGTTTTGTACCAAAAACTTGAAATTTTATAGCAGAGTCTTTGAAAAACAATATGACATTCATTATTCATGTTTAAATTCAGAGAAAACAGATTTTGATAAGATTTGATAAGAATTTCATGCCAAAAAGCTAAATTTTATGCTAAAAAGCTGAATTTTGTGTCATAAAATTGAGTTTTGTGCCGAAAAGCTGAATTAAGTACCAAAGATAAGAGTTATGTGCTAAAAATGAAGTTTTATACCAAGAGACTGAGTCTTTAAACTGAAATGATAATTTTGGTTCTAAAAATTCAGAGTTTCAGTTTTCAAACAGGTGCGTGCCAAAAGCGTGCCAAAATTCTGCGTAGCGTATCGAAACTTTAATTTTTGGGGCCAAAAGTTAAAAGTTTCAATTTAAGAATAGATTTCGAGGAAAGCTCAATTGTTTTAAGTACAAGTAAAGTTTAAGTGAAAGCAAGAGGTTTCTTCTCCTCTTTTGTTACAAAGTTTTCAAAAATATTAATCTTCCTCTTAAATTAAAAAGGATACATTTAAAAACTTTCTTCTCCCTCTTAAAAAATTGAAACTTGCTGAAACATTTGCATGGGTTTACATTCTTCTCCCCCTAAATATATGCCTATATTATTCTCTTTTAGAAATGCTAAAACTTTTTGCTAAATGGTGAAAAATGTTGAAACATGATGAAGATTTTGAAAACCTTGCTGAAACATGATGAAAATATTATTCTTCTTTTTTTAAATGTATGCTTACCCTCTTTGGTCTCTTCTCTCCCTTTTTGTCATCAATCAAAAAAGAGGTGAAGAATCATGCACTTAATTTTTTGTATGTCTCCCCCTTGATAGTTCAATTTTAGGAATTTCATGATATATAAGTTGAAACTGTAAAGAATTCATAGAATCAATAAGTCATAGTTCAATTTAAAATGTTATGATACCATGGTCACACATCATAAAAGTGAACATTTCATTAAGTAAAGAGAAATTTCATACATAAGATTTCATGACAAAGATGAATTTTAATATTGATACCATGTCAAGAGTACAAGACAAAATACATTAAGTCCTAATACAGTCATACATAAAAGACCTAAAACATTCTAATCAAACTAATATAGCCTAATCTAATCCTCATCAGAGGATGATACATATGAAGGATGGGAGGATGATCCAGCACATGACCTTGTGCAAAAGGATGGAAGGATGTATGGGGTGGTCTGGAGCAGGGGTAAGCTGATGTGAAGCCAGGCTGTGGAGGTGGCCGAAAAGGTTGAGTAGGTGGCTGAAAGGCAACAGGAGTGAGCTGATCACTGATCTTGGAGATGATGGAGTAAACTAATGGATGACTTTAATCTGTCAGACCTCCCACCAAAAGACATGATCTGAGCTCTAAGTTGTCTCATTTCTTCAGCCATCCTGGCTATCTCTTCAGAATCATGGCTAGATCCAATCCCGTGATCTCTCATCTCCTGCATCAATAGCCTCCCATTCAATATGCTCATAGAGTGCTCCAGCCTTTCCAGTCTCATCATCATCTGGGACAAGGTCTCATTTACTATGGAAATGTGGGGTACCATCATGAACTCACCAGTAGAAGAACCACTATCCCCTGAGCTCCTGCTAGAAAGTGCAGAGGTCACCTCCCTCACTATATACTGTAGTTGATCCTGATTGAGCTCAATAGAAGTTTGGTGCAGTGGGCTCCTCAGGATGCTGCTCATAACTTGGTCCAACTGCTTCATGTGACGATGATGATGGAGCTTCAACTGCCTCATCAGCCTCATCCTCTCTGCCTCTTCCTCTAGTCCACTGACCACCAACCTTCACAAACCCCATTTGGCGAAGAGAATGTTCATTGTAGACATCTGAATGGTGTAGCTTGGTTGACTCTTCACCCTTCAATCTTATTCTAAAAAATTTAAAGAAATGGATGAGGAGCATACCATAAGGAAGAGCAGTCTTAGCTTTGTTAACTGTCTCCCTTAACATAGTCAACATCAGTTCTGGAAAATCAGGAGTGTCACTGATAATGTGGTACATCAAATACAGATCTCTTTCAATGACCAGATGGAAACTCCCAGAGTGAGAAATGAAGATTCTTGATACTATGTGATGGAGGAGCCTCATCTCAACATTCAGGGAGTTGGCAAGCACTCTGTCTATCTCCTCCCCATCATCAACTTCAAGTACAACCTCAATCCGCTGTGCCCTTCCTTCAAGTGAATCATACCAAATCCCATCTAGAGGAACCTTTAGAACACTCCCTATGGTGGCACGGTCAAGCTCAATATTCACACCCTTCACCATAGATAAGGCAGAGGAAAAGTCTACGGAGAGATTCTGGTAAAACTCCCTTACCAGTCTCAGATAGATGGCAACCTCGGTTTTGCACATGTAGGTCCATCCTCTCTGTTGGAGCATCCTCCCAATGGTGAACCCTTCACGTGTAAGGAAGCCAAAGTCGACTACTCGCCCATTGGAGATGGCTCTCGTGGACAATGATTGAATCCCCGAGAATCTAAAGGAAGAGGGCAAGGTTGGGGCTTGCATGGCTCTCTCGCGAGCATCCTCTGATGCCTCACCTTGTCGCACGTGGGGGAACCTCACCCGTGGAGCCATCACGCTAGGGCATAAGATCGAGAGGGAAGAGAGAATCTAGAGAAGGTGAGAGAGGGATTTTGAGGGATCTTGGCTTGGGGGAAGAATTTGGAAAGATTTGGAAAGAGATGAGAGTGAGGGAGAGGAAGAGTTGTTCGGTTCTTCTTATAAATCGAACGGTTCGACTAGTTAGTCGGCTACCAAGCCGGCTAACATAGAGAAAAATGATGCCTGGGGTCCAAAAACTTTAGGAATTTTTATGCAAAATGGTCTCCAGGGGTTATGCATGTTATGAAATCATTTAGAGGGGTCAATTAAGCTAATTATCATGATTTTTAATCATAAAAAATATGCCTAGAAAAAATTTGAAAAATCAATTTATCTAGCTGACTCATTTTAACAGGGGGTCAAACATACCAAGTTCTCTTCTAATTTCATAAAATCTATTTTCATCAAGGGGTTTTGTGAAAATGTAAGCTATTTGCTTATCAATACTAATAAAATCAAGAATTATATCTCTATTTTGAACATGATCTCTAATAAAATGATGTCTAATTTTAATGTGCTTAGTCCTAGAGTACTAAATTAGATTTTTGGTTAAGTTTATGGCACTAGCATTATCATATTTTATAGGAATGTCTTTAGGTTAGATGTCATAATCTTCTAATTGTTGCTTAATCCATAAGATTTGAGCACAACAACTCCCAACAGCTATGTATTCGGCCTCAGCCATAGACAAAGCCACTGAAGTTTATTTCTTGCTAAACCAAGAGATTAAGTTAATTCCTAGAAATTGGCAAGTTCCACAAGTTGATTTTCTATCAATTTTACAACCAGTAAAATCAGAATCAGAGTAACCAATTAAATTAATAGAAGATTGTTTAGCATACCAAAGACCAAGATTTTTAGTTCCATTCAAATATCTCAAAATTCTTTTTATAGCATTTAAATGTGCTTCCTTAGGATTGGCTTGAAATCTAACACACAAGCATACACTAAATAAAATATCTAATCTGCTAGCAGTTAAATATAAAAGAGAACCTATTATGCCTCTATAAAGCTTTAAATCAACACTTTTACCACTATCATTCAAGTCAAGTTTGCATGAAGAGCTTATGGGGGTACCAACACTTTTGGAATTCTCCATGCCAAACTTCTTCAGAATCTCTCTTGTATACTTGCTTTGGCTAATGAAGATTCCATCTTTAATTTGCTTTATTTGAAGTCCGAGAAAATAGTTGAGTTCTTCCATCATACTCATCTCGAACTCTCCCTGCATGAGCTTAGCAAAATCTTGACACAAGAATTCATTAGTAGCACCAAAAATGATGTCATCTACATAGATTTGCACAATTAGCATATCATCATTTTCTCTTTTTATGAACAATGTGGTGTCTACATTTCCTCTAACAAAATTATTACTTATCAAGAACTTGCTCAATCTATCATACCAAGCCCGGGGAGTTTGTTTCAAACTATATAAGGCTTTGTTCAATTTAAAAATATAGTTTGGATGTTCATGATTTTTAAATCCAAGCAATATATCCATTTAAAAATAAACTTTTAATATCCATTTAAACTAATCTGAAATTCATGAAACATGCAAAAGCAAGTAATAATTTAATGGCTTCTAATCTAGCCACAGGAGCAAAGGTTTCATCAAAATCAATGCCTTCTTCTTGATTATAACTATTAGCTACCAATCTTGCCTTATTTCTAATGATGTTTCTATGCTCATCTAATTTATTTCTAAAAACCCATTTTGTGCCAATTATGGGGTGATCTATGGGTCTACTAACTAAAGTCCACACATTATTTCTTTCAAATTGATTTAATTCTTCATGCATAGCATTAATCCAATTAGAGTCATCTTTTGTTTCATCAAAACATTTAGGTTCAATTTAAGAAACAAAAGCTAAGTGATTGCATGCATCTCTATATGAAGATCTAGTTCTTATCCCTTGTGATGAACTACCAATGATAAGTTCTTTCGGGTGATTGTGAACATACCTCCACTCCTTTTTCAATTCTTGTGTACCTTATGGTTCAACTTGTTGAAGTGCTTCAATACTATCTTCTTGATTGATTTGATCATTTGAACCTTTTTTCTCCTTCATGTGATCTCTTGCACTCTCTCTTCAAGTAAACCTGCATCATCAGCTGCTTCTTTCTTCTTTAATGGAAGATTATTAATTTCTTCGAATATAACATGAATGGATTTTTCTACCACTAAGGTTTTCTTATTAAAAACTCTATATGCTTTACTACTAGTAGAGTAGCCAAGAAAAATTTCTTCATCAGATTTAGCATTAAATTTATCAATATTAGATTTGCCATTGTTTAAAATAAAACATGGACATCCAAAAACATGAAAATACCTAATGTTTGGTTTTCTACCTTTCCAAAGCTCATAGGGAGTCTTTTTCAAAATGGGTCTAATCAAAGCTCGGTTTAAAACATAGCATGCCATATTAATTGCTTCAGCCCAAAAATATTTTGGGAGATTGCTTTCACACAGCATGGTTCAGGTCATTTCTTCAAGAGTCCTATTCTTTCTTTCAACTATACCATTTTGTTGATGGGTTTTAGGTGCAGAAAAATTATGGTTGATTCATTTTTTATTGCAAAAACTTTTAAAATTTTGATTTTCAAATTCTTTTTCATAATCATTGCGAATAGATAAAACTTGAAGGCTTTTTTCATTTGTAGTTTTTCTGAAAAACTTCAAAAATACAGAAAAAGCTTCATCTTTGCTTGCTAAAAACAAAACCCAAATAAAACGAGAGAAATCATCTATAATCACAAAGCCATAGCATTTACCACCTAGACTTGTGGTTCTAGTTGGTCCAAACAAATCCATGTGCAGAAGTTCCAAAGGCCTAGAAGTTGAAACCACATTTTTAGATTTAAAGAAAACTCTGGTTTGTTCTCCTAGTTGACATGCATCACAAATTTTATCTTTTTCAAAACATAATTTTGGTAAACCATTGACTAAATCTCTTTTGATCAATTTGGAAAGCAAATCCATGCTAACATGAGCAAGCCTATGATGTCATAACCAGCCAGTTTCATTGAATTTAGAGTTCATGGCAACTAGGCATTCCATATTTTGGTCATTTAGCTCATTTAGATCTACAATGTAAACATTGCCATACCTATGACTAATAAATTTCATACTATCATCAGCAGGATTTGTAACCATACAAAGAGATGATTCAAAAATAACTTTAAAGCCTTTATCACATAATTGACTAATACTAAACAAATTGTGTTTCAAACCATCAACAAGAAGTACATTATCTATAAAGGTACGGAAAGTGATACCAATTTTACCAATGCCAATGATCTTTCCTTAAGCATTGTCTCCAAAGGTGACCACTCCACCATCCTTAGCTTCCAAAGTGATAAATTGAGATTCATTACCCGTCATGTGTCTTGAGCACTCGTTGTTTAAGTACCATCTTCTCTTTGCATTTTGGGTCATAAGACACACCTGCAGCCACAAATTTAAGTTATGTTTTTAGGTATCCAAGCTTTCTTGGGTCCTTTGGGGTTAGCAGAGATGGTTCCTTTTAGAACCCAAATCTTCTTAAAGTTTATGTTGATATGAGAATGACATACATAGGCCTTATGTCCTGACTTACCACATTTAAAACAAGTAATATTGGATAAGTAGTTTAGGGGAACAAAAATATTTTTCAAAAACTTCTGTTTCTTCAAGGGATTATAACCTAAACTGGCTTTATTGAAAACAACTTTTTGATTATCAAGAATCATTTGAAGTTTTGTAGAGCTTAAGGTAAACTTGTCAACAATAGGTTTAAGTTTATTCACCTCATTTTTCAAAACCTATTTTTTCTTGAGTTAAAGTAGAATTTTCATTTGAAAGCTTTTCTTTTTCCAAAATTAGATTTTATATTTGAATTTTTAAATCTTTATTTTTGACACCTAATTTTTTAAATTCAGTAAGTAAATCATGGAATGCATCCTCTAGCTCATTAAATGTAAATTCAGTTTGAAGATTAGAATTTACCTCCTTTTCACATGCCATGAGACACAAGTTTGTCATTTCTTACTTCTCTTCATCTGAACTTGTATTTTCACTATCACTCCAAATTGCCATCATGGCTTTCTTTTTGACTTTCTTGGGACCCTTCTTTAGTTAAGGATAATCATATTTAAAGTGTCTCGGTTTCTTACATTCATAGCATATAAGAGGCTGCTCTTTTTCTTTTTCTTTGCTGAATTCTCCTTTTAACAAAGGCCTCCTCTTGACTCCTTGTTTCTTTCTCTTCATCAATCTTTTGAATTTTTTGGTGATGAGTGCAAGCTCATCATCCCCATCACTATCTTCAGAGGGCTCATTAATTTCCTCCTTTTGATCAGAACTTTTTAAGGCCATGGTCCTCCTTTTTTTGGTGTCCTCTTCATCCAGATGTTGCTTGATTTGGATTTCATGGGTCATCAGGGATCCCATAAGCTCTTCTAGAGGAAGAATGTTGAGATCTTTTGCCTCCTGAATAGTAGTCATTTTGGCTTCCCAAGACCTGGGCAAAGATCTAAGAATTTTTCTTACAAGTTCACTATTAGTATAAGATTTTCCAAGGCTTTTGAGGCCATTTACAATATCAGTAAACCATGTAAACATATCAGTAATTGACTCATTCTGTTCCATTTTAAACAGTTCATATTTATGAACAAGCATATTAATTTTAGACTCTTTTACTTGATTTGTACCTTTATGGGTGACTTCTAATCTATCCCAGATTTCTTTAGCAAATAAGCAAGTAGATATGCGATTAAACTTATTTGCATCTAGGGAGCAATACAAAACATTCATGGCCTTAGCATTAAGCTATGCCATTTTCTTGTCATGATCATCCCAATCTGCTTTCGATTTGGGAACTTCAAGACCATTGGTTCTAAGGATGGGTGTGTGAGGGTCATTTACTATGATACTCTAAAGATCATAGTCAAGTGCTTGAATAAAGATTTTCATTCTAGCCTTTCAATATGTGTAATTTGTGCCATTGAATAGAGGGGGTCTATTTGTGGACCGACCTTCAGTTAACATGGAACCAATTTGGGCTGCCATAGATCTTTAGCTCTTTGTCGGTTAAGACAAATAGGGGCAAGAGCACCAGCTCTAATACCACTTGTTGCTCAGCTAAGCAACCTAAGAGGGGGGGATGAATTGGGTTCTTTAAAAATTTTTCGCAAGTATGTGCAGTATTTCAAAACAATGAAATCTGTGTGAGAGTGAAGTGATAATTGGAAGAACAAATATCAATAATAATAATAAGTACACACACAAACTCAGAGATTTATAGTGGTTTGGTGCCAATCCTTCTACCTACGTCCACTTCCCAAGAGTTCCTTGGGAATTTCCTTCACTAATCATTCCACAAATGATTACAAACCTAGCTCACCAAGCTAGCTTCTTGTTTCTTAGGCACAAGGGAGCCTTACCCTAGCTTTCCCAGTTAGCTCTTGTTTACCAAGCATAAGGAAGCCTTACAAGTCACCAATTTTGGGTTTGGCATACCCTACACAAGTTTCAACCAAGTTGAAACTCAAAGAGCATGCAAGGAAATATAGTTTCAAAAAATACAGCTCCTTAATGAGCAAATTTAACAATAAAAGCACTTTACAGATTTCTAGAGGTCTCCTCCTTAAATGACTTCTCTTCCTTAAATGCTGGGGCTATGAGCACTTGAAGAAACTTTTTGAGTGGTTGGATGAAGCCTTGAATGAGCTTTAATGGCCTTCCAAACTTTTCTGCTCACTTTCTCTTCAAATGAAGAAGGCTGAAATTTCTCTTATTTTTCACTTGATTTTTCTCTCTTTTTACCACTCTTAATCTTTCAAAAACCCTTTGAAAAACTTGCTAATCCATCCCATTTATGTGTATTTATAGTTTGTTGAGGGATTGGAATGTTAAACTAGCCGTTTTTGACCGTTGGAATGTCAGAACTAGCCATTGCTGTGCTTCCCAGGCAGTTAGTCGGCATGGTAGTCGACTAATCTGAGATTTTTCACTATCCAGGCCATAGTAGTTGACTACTTAGTCGACTAACTTGGAAAAACTCACTGTTTGGCCATAGTAGTTGATTACTTAGCTGACTAGCTTGAAAAATTTCACTGTCTGGCCATAGTAGTCGACTAATTAATCGACTAACTTGAAAATCTTTACTGTAAAACTGTCTGTGGCACAGATTTGACTTGTTAGCTTATATGTGAGTCGGCTAATGGCTTTAAACTTCCATTTTAAGTACCAGTAGATGGCATGAGACTTAAAAAATGGCTCCAAAACTTAAAAACTCATTCCAAGGCCAAGAGAACTCGTTGTATTGAAGAAAATAGGTGTCCTAGCTCTCATGACTTGAACTTTCTTCATTTAATAACTTCTCAAACATCTGGATTTCACTTGATTGGAGCTTGAAACATTCCTCTTTGATCTTGATCCTCTAAAAAATTTCTTTCTTGAACCATAAACTCATTTAGGAGCTTGGAATCCATCTTGTTCATCTTGGTGATTCATGTATGCCTGCATTTCATTGTGGTTCTTCACAAAGCTTATTAGTAACTTACTTAATTATTTTATGATAATCAAAATCAATGTGAGGTCAACATCTTTCAATCAAGAAAGTCCTTCCATGAGATAAGAGGCTTTCCTCTTCTGATGAAATAAAAGGCTTTGCTCTTCTATGACACGACTTGAGAAGTAGTATTGACCCTCTCTATTATGCTGCTCTCCCTAAATCAAATACCTAAACAATTCATAGGGCCCTTCAAAGTTTATAAAAAGAAAAGGATACACTACACCCTAATAACCCCTCTTAAGAGTTATCGGCTCGCTAATGGAGCCTTCAAGGCTCCAAGTAATCACTCCCCAATGCTTATAAGCTCTCCAGAACACCGGATTCTTAGACCAACTTAGAGACTTTAGCTCGCCAGTGGTACCTTCATTGGCACTTAAACGACCTTAACAATGACTCGGTTAAACATGGTCTAAACTCGCAATTCCAAATAAAGGCAAAGTCCTACCTAAGATGATGTCCTTTCATGCGAGATGCTTCAAAGAGGATACAACAAGCATAACCTATGATGGAAAGCACTAATGGAGGACTAGAGGGAACAAAAAGGGGCAGTTCTTATCTCAAGCCTCAATCAATCCTACTAGATTTGTGCATCGAATGGAGCCTCAGCCGACCCAGTTGGAGCCATTCTCTTGATTTGAGCCTGACTCGATCCAATTGCATTCCCCGTTGGAATCGAGCTTCAGTCGACCCAATTGGACCTATGCTCCAGTTTTCAGCCTAATGCAACCTAGTTGGATTCCTGCTCTGAATCAAGTCTCAGTCGACCCAATTAGAGCGATAGGCTCGTTTCGAGCCTAACTTGACCAATTGGATTTCTACTTCAAATGGAGCCTCAATCGACCCAATTGGAGCCATGCTCTTGATTGAGGCTTGAGACAAGAGCATGGCTCCAATTGGATCGGGTGAGGCTTGAAACAAGAGCATTGCTCCAGCTAGGTCGACTGAGGCTCCATTCAAAGCAGGAATCTAATTGGGTTCATTGAGGCTTGAGATAAGAGCATGGCTCCAATTGGTTCGGCTAAGGCTCGAAACGAGAGCATATCTCCAACTGGGTCAACTAAGGGTCCATTCGAAGCAGTAATCCAATTAGGTTAAGTCAGTCGACCTAGTTGGAGCAACTCTCTCCTTTTGAGCCTCAACCGAATCAATTGAAGCCATGACCTTACAAACCAATACAGTAAAGAAAAGGGAATGTATCTCTGTTATCTTTCAATTAGGCAAGTCCTCCCACGAGATAAGAGGCTTTCCTCTTCTCACGAAATAAAAGGCTTCACTCTTCTGTGGCATGACTTGAGAAGTAGTATTGACCCTCTCTGTTATGCTATTCTCCCTAAATCAAATACATAGGGCCCTTCAAAGTTTATAAAGAGAAAAGGATATACTGCACCCTAATAACCCCTCTCAAGAGTTATCGGCTCGCTAATAGAACCTTCAAGGCTTCAAGTAGTCACTCCCTAATGCTCACGAACTCTCCATAATACTAGATTCCCAGACCAACTTAGAGACTCTAGATCACTAGTGGTACCTTCATTGGCACTCAAACGACCTTAACAACGATCCGGTTAAACATGATCTAAACTTGCAATTCCCATATCAAGGCGAAGTCCTACCTAAGATGCTGTCCTTTCACGGGAGATGGTTCAAAGAGCATACAACAAGCATAAGCTACAATGGAAAGCACTAACTAAGGATTACAAAAAAGAAAAAAGGACAGCTTTTGTCTCAAGACTCAACCAATCCAACTAGATTCCTGCACCGAATGGAGCCTCAGCCGACCAAGTTGGAGCTCTACTCTCGACTCGAGCCTGACTCGATCAAATTGGATTCCTGATCGAAATCGAGCTTCAATCAACCCAATTGGACCCATGCTCTCATTTTCAGCTTAACGGGACCCAATTGGATTCCTGCTCTGAATTGAGTCTCAATTGACCCAATTGGAGCGATAGGCTCATTTCGAGCCTAACTCGACCCAGTTGGATTCCTACTTCAAATGGAGCCTCGGTCGACCCAATTGGAACCATGCTGTTGATTGAGGCTTGAGACAAGAGCATGGCTCCTATTGGATCGAACAAGGCTGGAAACAAGAGCATTGCTCCAATTGGGTCGACTGAGGCTCCATTTGGAGCATGAATGTAATTTGGTTCATTGAGGCTTGAGACAAGAGCATGGCTCCAATTGGTTCGATTGAGGCTCGAAACGAGAGCATATCTCCAACTGGGTCAACTGAGGCTCCATTCAAAGCAGGAATCCAATTGGGTTGAGTCAGTTGACCCAGTTGGAGCAATTCTTTCGTTTTGAGCCTTAGCCAAACCAGTTGGAGCCATGCTCTTGTCTTAAGCCTCAATCAACCCAATTCAATTCCTGCTCTGAATGGAGCCTCAATCGACCTAGTTGGAGCAATGCTCTCATTTTGATCCTTAACCAAATTAATTGGAGCCATGACCATGCAAACTAATACAGTAAAGAAAAGGGAATGTATCTCTGTTATCTTTCAACCAAGCAAGTCTACCCATGAGACAAGAAGCTTTCCTCTTCCCATGAAATAAAAGGCTTCATTCTTCTATGACACGACTTGAGAAGTAGTATTGACCCTCTCTATTATGCTGCTCTCCCTAAATCAAATACGTAAACAATTTATGGGGCCCTTCAAAGTTTATAAAGAGAAAAGGATACACTTCACCCTACTAACCTATCTCAAGAGTTATCGGCTCGCTAGTGGAACCTTCAAGGCTTCAAGTAATCACTCCCCAATGCTCATAAGCTCTCCAGAACACCGGTTTCTTAGACCAACTTAGAGACTTTAGCTCGCCAGTGGTACCTTCATTGGCACTCAAACGACCTTAACAATGACTCGGTTAAACACGGTCTAAACTCGCAATTCCCAAATAAAGGCGAAGTCCTACCTAAGATGTTGTCCTTTCATGCGAGATGATTCAAAGAGGATAATACAACAAGCATAACCTATGATGGAAAGCACTAACTAATGACTACAGGAAACAAAAAAGGATAGCTCTTGCCTCAATCCTCAATCAATCCAACTAGATTCCTGCACCGAATTGAGCCTCAGCCAACCCAGTTGGAGCCATGCTCTCGATTCGAGCCTAACTCAATCCAATCGGATTCCTGGTCGGAATCGAGCTTCAGTCGACCCAATTGGACCCATGCTCTCATTTTAAGCCTAACGTAACCCAATTGGATTCCTTCTCTGAATCGAGTCTCAGATGACCTAATTAGAGCGATAGTCTCATTTCGAGCCTAACTCGACCCAATTGGATTCCTACTTCAAATGGAGCCTCGACCGACCCAATTGGAGCCATGCTCTTGTTAGCATGACTCCAATTGGATCAGGTGAGGCTTGAAATAAGAGCATTACTCCAACTTGGTCGACTGAGGCTCCATTCGGAGTAGGAATCTAATTGGGTTCATTGAGGCTTGAGACAAGAGCAAGGCTCCAATTGGTTCGGCTGAGGCTCGAAACGAGAGCATATCTCCAGCTGGCTTAACTGAGGCTCCATTCGAAGCAGGAATCCAATTGGGTTGAGTCAATCGACCCAGCTGGAGAAATTCTTTCGTTTTAAGCCTCAACCGAACCAATTGGAGCCATGCTCTTGTCTTAAGCCTCAATCAACCCAATTCGATTCCTGCTCCGAATGGAGCCTCAGTCGACCTAGCTGGAGCAATGCTCTCATTTTGACCCTCAGCCAAATCAATTTGGAGCCATGACCATTTAAACCAATATAGTAAAGAAAAGTGAATGTATCTTTATTGTCTTTCAATCAGGCAAGTCCTCGCACGAGATAAGAGGTTTAACTCTTTTCACGAAATAAAAGGCTTCACTCTTCCATGACACAACTTGAGAAGTAGTATTAACTCGACCCAATTGGATTCCTACTTCAAATGGAGCCTCGACCGCAATTGGAGCCATGCTCTTGTTAGCATGACTCCAATTGGATCGGTTGAGGCTTAAAATAAGAGCATTACTCCAACTTGGTCGACTGAGGCTCCATTTGGAGCAGGAATCTAATTGGGTTCATTGGGGCTTGAGACAAGAGCAAGGCTCCAATTGGTTCGGCTGAGGCTCGAAACGAGAGCATATCTCCAGCTGGCTTAACTGAGGCTCCATTCGAAGCAGGAATCCAATTGGGTTGAGTCAGTCGACCTAGTTGGAGAAATTCTCTCATTTTAAGCCTCAACCGAACCAATTGGAGCCATGCTCTTGTCTTAAGCCTCAATAAACCCAATTCGATTCCTGCTCCGAATGGAGCCTCAGTCGACCTAGCTGGAGCAATGCTCTCATTTCGACCCTCAGCCAAATCAATTTGGAGCCATGACCATTTAAACCAATATAGTAAAGAAAAGCGAATGTATCTTTGTTGTCTTTCAATCAGGCAAGTCCTCGCATGAGATAAGAGGTTTAACTCTTTTCATGAAATAAAAGGCTTCACTCTTTCGTGACACGACTTGAGAAGTAGTATTGACCCTCTCTATTATGCTGTTCTCCCTAAATCAAATACCTAAACAATTCATGGGGCCCTTCAAAGTTTATAAAGAGAAAAGGATGCACTGCACCCTAATAACCCATCTCAAGAGTTATTGGCTCACTAGTGGAACCTTCAAGGCTTCAAGTAATCACTCCCTAATGCTCACGAGCTCTTCAGAACACTGGATTCCCAGATCAACTTAGAGGCTCTAGATCGCTAGTGGTACCTTCATTGGTACTCAAACGACCTTAACAATGACTCGGTTAAACATGATCTAAACTTGCACTTCCCACATCAAGGCGAAGTCCTACCTAAGATGCTGTCCTTTCATGGGAGACGATTCAAAGAGCATGCAGCAAGCATAACCTACAATGGATAGCACTAACTGAGGACTCTAGGAAACAAAAAAGGATAGCTCTTGTCTCAAGCCTCAATCAATCCAACTAAATTCCTACACTGAATGGAGCCCCAGCCAACCCAGTTCTAGCCATGCTCTCGATTCGAGAAAGACTCGATCCAATCGGATTCCTGGTCAAAATCGAGCTTCAGTCGACCCAATTGGACCCATGCTCTCGTTTTAAGCCTAATGCAACCTAATTGGATTCCTGCTCTGAATCAAGTCTCATTTGACCCAATTGGAGCGATAGTCTCATTTCGAGCCTAACTCGACCCAATTGGATTGGTACTTCAAATGGAGCCTTGACTGACCCAATTGGAGCAATGCTCTTGATTGAGGCTTGAGACAAGAGCATGGCTCCAATTAGATCGGGTGAGGCTTGAAACAAGAGCATTGCTCCAACTGGGTCAACTGAGGCTCCATTTGGAGCAGGAAGCTAATTGTGTTCATCGAGGCTTGAGACAAGAGCATGGCTCCAATTGGTTTGGCTAAGGCTCAAAATGAGAGCATATCTCCAACTGAGTCAACTAAGGCTCCATTCGAAGCAAAAATCCAATTGGGTTGAGTTAGTCGACCCAGTTGAAGCAATTCTCTCATTTTGAGCCTTAACCGAACCAATTAAAGCCATGCTCGTCTCAAGCCTCAATAAACCCAATTCGATTCCTGCTCTGAATGAGCCTCAGTCGACCCAGTTGGAGCAATGCTCTCATTTCAAGCCTCAGCCAAATCAATTAGAGCCATGACCATGCAAACCAATACAATAAAGAAAAGGAAACGTATCTCTGTTATCTTTCAATCAGGCAAGTCCTCCCATGAGACAAGAGGCTTTACTCTTCCCACGAAATAAAAGGCTTTATACTCTTCCATGACACAACTTGAGAAATAGTATTGACCCTCTCTATTATGCTGTTCTCCCTAAATCAAATACCTAAACAATTCATGGGGCCTTTCAAAGTTTATAAAGAGAAAAGGATACACTGCACTCTAATAACCCATCTCAAGAGTTATCGGCTCACTAGTGGAACCTTCAAGGCTTCAAGTAATCACTCCCCAATGCTCATAAGCTCTTCATAACACTGGATTCCCAAACCAACTTAGAGACTCTAGCTCGCCAATGGTAGCTTCATTGGCACTCAAATGACCTTAACAACGACCTGGTTAAGCACGGTCTAAACTCGCAATTCCCACATCAAGGTAAAGTCCTACCTAAGATTCTATCCTTTCATGGGAGATGATTCAAAGAGCATGCAACAAGCATAACCTACGATGGAAAGCACTAACTGAGGACTATAAGAAACAAAAAATGATAGCTCTTGTCTCAAGCCTCAATCAATCCAACTAGATTCTTGCACCGAATGGAGCCTCAGTCGACCCAATTGGAGCCATGCTCTCGATCCGAGCTTGACTTGATCCAATCGAATTCCTGGTCAGAATCAAGCTTTAGTCGACCCAATTGGACCCATGCTCTCATTTTCAGCCTAACATGGCCCAATTGGATTCCTGCATTGAATTGAGTCTAAGTTGAGCCAATTGGAGCGATAGGCTCGTATCGAGCCTAACTTGACCCAATTGGATTACTACTTCAAATGGAGCCTCGGTCGACCCAATTGGAGCCATGCTCTTGATTCAGGCTTGAGATAACAGCATGGCTCCAATTAGATTGGGTGAGGCTTGAAATAAGAGAATTGCTCCAATAGGGTCGATTGAGGCTACATTCGGAGAAGCAATCTAATTGGGTTCATTGAGGCTTGAGACAAGAGCATGGATCTAATTGGTTCAGCTAAGGCTCAAAACGAGAGCATATCTCCAACTTGGTCAACTAAGGCTCCATTCAAAATAGGAATCCAATTAAGTTGAGTCAGTTGACCTAGTTGGAGCAATTCTCTTGTTTTGAGCCTCAATCGAACCAATTGGAGCCATGCTCTTGTCTCAAGCCTCAATCAACCCAATTCGATTCCTGCTCTGAATGGAGCCTCAGTCGACCCAGTTAAAGCAATGCTCTCATTTCGAGCATCAACCAAATCAATTGGAGTCATGACCATGCAAAGCAATACAGTAAAGAAAAGAGAACGTATCCCTGCTCTCTTTTAATAAGGCAAGTCCTCCAACGGAACAAGGGGCTTTACTCTTCCTACGAGATAAAAGGCTTCACTCTTCCATGACACGACTTGAGAAATAGTATTGACCCTCTCTATTATGTTATTCTCTCTCAATCAAATACCTAAACAATTCATGAGGCCCTTCAAAGTTTATAAAGAGAAAAGGATACACTGCACCCTAATAACCCATCTCAAGAGTTATCGGCTCGCTAGAGGAACCTTCAAGGCTTCAAGTAATCACTACCCAACGCTCATGAGCTCTCCAGAACACCAGATTTCGAGACCAGCTTAAAGACTAGCTGGCCAGTGGTACCTTCATTAACACTCAAACGACTTTAACAATGACCCGGTTAAACACGATCTAAACTCGCAATTCACACATCAAGGTGAAGTCCTACCTAAGATGCTATCCTTTCATGGGAGATGATTCAAAGAGCATGCAGCAAAGATAACCTACGATAGGAAGCACTAACTGAGGACTATAGGAACCAAAAAAGGATAGCTCTTGTCTTAAGCCTCAATTAATCCAACTAGATTCCTGCATCAAATGGAGCCTCAGTCGACCCAGTTGGAGCCATGCTCTCAATTCGAGCCTAATTTGATCCAATCAGATTCCTAATCAAAATCGAGCTTTAGTCAATCCAATTGGATGCATACTCTCATTTTTAGCCTAACTCGACCCAGTTGGATTCCTGCTCTGGATCAAGTCTTAGTCAACTCAATTGGAACGATAGGCTCATTTCGAGCCTAACTCGACCCAATTGGATTCCTACTTCAAATGGAGCCTCGGTTGACCCAATTGGAGCCATGTTCTTGATTGAGGCTTGAGAGAAGAGCATGGCTCCAATTAGATCGGGTGAGGCTTGAAACAAGAGCATTGCTCCAACTGGGTCGACTAAGGCTCCATTCCAAGCAGGAATCTAATTGGGTTCATTGAGGCTTGAGACAAGAGCATGGCCTCAATTGGTTCAACTGAGGCTCCATTCGAAGCAGAAATCCAATTGGGTTAAGTCAGCTGACTCAGTTGGAGCAATTCTCTTGTTTTGAGCCTCGATCGAACCAATTGGAGCCATTCTCTTGTCTCAAGCCTCAATCAACCCAATTTGATTCCTGCTCCAAATATAACCTCAATTGAACTAGTTGGAGCAATTCTCTCATTTTGAGCCTCAGCCAAATCAATTGGAGCCATGACCATGCAAACCAATACAGTAAAGAAAAGGGAACGTATCTCTATTCTCTTTCAATCAAGCAAGTCCTCCCACGAGACAAGAGGCTTTACTCTTCCCATGAAATAAAAGGCTTCACTCTTCCATGACACAACTTGAGATAGTATTAACCCTTTCTGTTATACTGTTCTCCCTAAATCAAATACTTAAACAATTCATGGGGCCCTTCAAAGTTTATAAAGAGAAAAGGATATACTACACCCTAATAACCCATCTCAAGAGTAATCGGCTTGCTAGTAGAACTTTCAAGGCTTCAAGTAATCACAATGCTCACGAGCTCTCCAGAACACTAGATTATCAGACCAACTTAGAGACTCTAGCTCGCCAGTGGTACCTTCATTGGCAATCAATCGACCTTAATAACGATCTGGTTAAGCACGGTCTAAACTCGCAATTCCCACATGAAGGTGAAGTATTACCTAAGATGCTGTCCTTTCATGGGAGACTATTCAATGAGCATGCAGCAAGCATAACCTATGATGGAAAGCACTAATAGAGGACTACAGGAAATAAAAGAGGACAGCTCTTATCTCAAGCCTCAATCAATCCAACTATATTCCTACGCCGAATGGAGCCTCAGTCGACTCAGTTGGGGCCATGCTCTTGATTCGAGCCTGACTCGATCCAATTGGATTCCTGCTCTGAATCAAGTCTTAGTCAACCCAATTGGAGCGATAGGCTTGTTTCGAACTTAACTTGACCCAATTGGATTCCTACTTCAAATAGAGCCTTGATCGACCCAATTGGAGTCATGCTCTTGATTGAGGCTTGAGATAAAAGCATGGCTCCAATTGGATCAGGTGAGGCTTGAAACAAGAGCATTGCTCCAATTGGGTCAACTGAGGCTCCATTCCAAGCAGGAATCTAATTGGGTTCATTGAGGCTTGAGACAAGAGCATGGCTCCAATTGGCTCGGTTAAGGCTCGAACGAGAGTGCATATATTAGGCTGGGTCAACTGAGGCTCCTTTCGAATCAGGAATCCAATTGGGTTGAGTCAGTCGACCCAGTTGCAGCAATTCTCTCATTTTGAGCCTCAACCAAACAAATTGGAGCTGTTCTCTTGTCTCAAGCCTCAATCAACCCAATTCGATTTCTGCTTCGAATGGAGCCTCAATCGACCAAGTTGGAGTAATGCTCTCATTTCGAGCCTCAGCCAAATCAAGTGGAGCCATGACCTTGCAAACCAATACAGTAAAGAAGAGGAAACATATTTCTATTCTCTTTCAATTAGGTAAGTCCTCCCACGAGACAAGAGGCTTTACTTTTCCCACAAAATAAAAGGCTTCACTCTTCTATAACATGACTTGAGAAATAGTATTGACCCTCTCTATTATGTTGTTCTTCCTAAATCAAATACCTAAACAATTCATGGGGCCCTTTAAAGTTTATAAAGAGAAAAGGATACACTGCACCCTGCAACCTAATAATCCATCTCAGGAATTATCGGCTCGCTAGTGGAACCTTCAAGGCCTCAAGTAATCACTCCCCAATGCTTACGAGCTCTCCAGAACATTGGATTCCCAAACCAACTTAGAGACTCCAGCTCACCAATGGTACCTTCATTAGCAATCAAATGACCTTAACAACGATCCGGTTAAACACGGTCTGAACTCGCAATTCGCACATCAAGGCAAAGTGCTACCTAAGATGCTGTCCTTTCATGGGAAATGATTCAAAAAGCATGTAGCAAGCATAACCTACGATGGAAAGCACTAGCAGAGGACTGTAGGAAATAAGAAAGTAGACAGCTCTTGTCTCAAGCCTTAATCAATCCAACTAGATTCTTGCACCGAATGGAGCCTCAGTCGACCAAGTTGAAGCCATGCTCTCGATTTGAGCCTGACTCGATCCAATCGAATTCCTGATCAGAATCAAGCTTCAGTCGACCCAATTGGACCCATGCTCTCATTTTCAACCTAACGTGGCTCAATTGGATTCCTTCTTTGAATTGAGTCTCAGTCGACTCAACTAGAGCGATAGGCTTGTTTCAAGCTTAACTCGACCAAATTGGATTCCTACTTCAAATGGAGCCTCGATCGACCCAATTGGAGCCATGCTCTTGATTGAGGCTTGAGACAAAAGCATGGCTCCATTGGATCGGGTGAGGCTTGAAACAAGAGCATTGCTCCAACTGGGTCGATTGAGGCTCCATTTCGAGCAGGAATCTAATTGGGTTCATTAAGGCTTGAGACAAGAGCATGGCTCCAATTGGTTCGGCTAAGGCTCGAAACGAGAGTATATCTCTAGCTAGGTCAATTGAGGGTCCTTTTGAAGCAGGAATCCAATAGGGTTGAGTCAGTCGACCCAATTGGAGCAATTCTCTCATTTTGAGCCTTAACCGAACCAATTGGAGTCGTTCTCTTGTCTCAAGCCTCAATCAACCCAATTCAATTCCTACTTTGAATGGAGCCTCAATTGATCCAGTTGGAGCAATGCTCTCATTTCGAGCCTCAGCCAAATCAATTGGAGCTATGACCATGCAAACTAATGCAAGCAAGAAAAGGGAACGTATTTCTATTCTCTTTCAATTAGGCAAGTCCTTCCATAAGACAAGAGGCTTTACTCTTCCCACGAAATAAAATGCCTCACTCTTCGGTGACACGACTTGAGAAGTAGTATTGACCCTCTCTATTATGTTGTTCTCCCTAAATTAAATACCTAAACAATTCATGGTGTCGGGACCTCTCCCCGACACATGCCAACTTATAGAAATTTGGCTAGAGTTCTACTAGTCTTATGGTATGGACCATAAGGCACAAGTGAACCTTATCAAATTTCCATAAGTTACATGCTTAACATACATAATCCTGTCAATAACATTTAACCTGCTCAGTTTAATCACATATGTCATCAAACAACAACAGCTAATTTATTTGATCCTGCTCAGTTTAAAAACATCTTATACATACACATCACTATTCATCTCCAGGCTAAGTTTGATATTTACATCATATAATTATAACTTCACAGATATAAATATACATACATCATCATCTCAATCCCCACTCTTAACATACAAAAGTACCTTACAATCCCCTTTACATCCACCAACTCCCTCTCCAAACACTAATAACACATACAAAAATTTTGGTACTAAAACTAAGATGCTAAGCCCACCTGCTTAGTCTTTGAATATTTTAAACTCAGCTGCTAGCCCCGAAGAATTCTAACACTGATCTGAAATAAAAATGTGAACACAAGAGGGGTAAGACCTAAGTCTCAGTGACTGGATAACCATCTAACAATGGAAAGAAATTGAGAACCACCTTATAAACTCTTAGGCATATCTACGTAGCATATTGCGATTGATACATAAATTTTATAAATGAGATAAGTTAACTTAAAGTTAGCTTATGCTTCCAATAATATAACTTAAATAAAGAAATACCACATTTACAAAATTCCATGATGATGGGCTGGGTGTGCTACCACTAAGGTACATCCCTACAGTCGCCCTCCTATAGGTGTACTCTCAGTGGGTGAGTGTACTGAGCGCCGAGGATCCCCGCACCACATGGCACCCCTCACATGTGCGGTTCACCCCAGGTGTGAACTTGCCCCTTTTCCCTCGGCCTCCTGGTTGCCCCTCCCTTGGGCTAATATCTCTGAGCCACCTTGGCTTGTATAGTATCCTAGCTCTTTACTGAGCTATGATTCTTTGCCCCACTGGGCTGCTTGCAATCTGCCCCACTGGGCTATCTAGCTTGTACTCCTCCCTGGCCTAGCGATCATAGTATGATCGAATCACAAGGAGGTGCCGGCTATAATAGTGTGTACAATGCTCATGCTATGGCACAGTCTACAGGGTGATCAGCCCCATAGATGGCCCCATGCTCTTTATGCTATCTGTCGTAAAAATACTCAAGTATAAATTTATAATCCAATATACAATCAGCTATGCCTTTTTTTTTTGAAACATTTCTATTCATGCATGCCCATGCATTTCTTTGAAATATAACTCTGAAGGATAATTTCCATGCTTTACTGAAACACATATATTTTTATCCAAGTAATACTTTTCATGAAACTCTATACTTTGCTTTGAAACATGCTCTAGCCTATGTTTTCTTTTCTTTTCTGAAACTCATGCTTTGCTTTAAAACATGCTTCACAATATAATAACATGATAACCAGATTCTCATTTCCCATATTTGATTACTGAAGGTACTATACTTAGCATGATACACTCATTTTGTAGCAAAATATTACTATACTATTATAAAACATTTCACAAAGCTAGATGAGAAACCCACTCACCTACTATTTCTTCTTTTCTGCAGTTGCTACCCCTCTTGAAAAGGCTCCTTTACTTGATTTTCTTGACCTATATTACTACATATGAATTTATTTAGGCAACAGACACCTAGGTTTTTCATGAAACATGCATGCATGCCCCTTAAATGCATACCAAAATTTCCTACGCTTTCCTCTTATCATTCAGCTTCATAACTACATGGATTCATGGTTTCAACACCCTCACATGCTATCATGCTATCTTCTTAAACTAGATATGAAAATGGTATAAGAAAAGGTTTCATTCTACACATCACATATTTCCCTCTATCAAACATAAATCCTCATCATTTTCATAACATGAAATCCTCTCTTATTTCTTTTCCTTTTCTCTCTAACACATGATTTAATCATTTATCTAAAACTTATAAGGTTTAGGAATTACCTTAAGGGTGACAAGAAGAGAAGACACCAAGCTTTCTCCCTTTCTCTTCCTCCTTTCTTCTTCTTCTTCTTCTTCCTTTCCCTTTCTTTTTCTTCTTTCTTTCTTCTCTTTTTTTTTTTTTCTTCCTTACGGCTGAAATTTTCTCTCCTCTTCTACCGCCCTCTTCTCCCTCACTCTTGATTTTTCTTACGATGGATGAAGGGAAGGATTAAGGGGTTTTTAAATGCCTTGGCAAATCCTCAATTTGCCCTCAAATAAATCCCCAAAATGCCCTTTTAAAGTCCACATGGCATGCCTCTTCACCATGCATTTTTACCCTTCTCCACTCATGAAAAAGCCCTTAACAAATTCCCTCTTTACCCTTGGAGAAATTTGCAAATGACGGTGGAATCCTTTTTTCCACTTTACCCTTAATCAAATTTCCAAATGACTTTGGTATCCTTTCCCTTTATACCCCTCACCAATTGTTCAAATGACATTGATAAAATTTCAAAAGTGCCCCTTCATTCATGATAAATTTTATGCTTCAAGATTAGGATACTGCTTTGAGATTCGGGATGTTACATGGCATGCCTCTTCACCATGCATTTTTACCCTTCTCCACTCATGAAAAAGCCCTTAACAAATTCCCTCTTTACCCTTGGAGAAATTTGTGAATGACGGCGGAATCCTTTTTTCTACTTTACCCTTAATCAAATTTTCAAATGACTTTGGTATCCTTTCCCTTTATACCCCTCACCAATTGTTCAAATGACATTGATAAAATTTCAAAAGTGTTCCTTCATTCATGATAAATTTTATGCTTCAAGATTAGGATACTGCTTTGAGATTCGGAATGTTACACATGGGGCCCTTCAAAGTTTATAAAGAGAAAAGGATACACTGCATCTTGCAACCTAATAACCCATCTCAGGAGTTATCGGCTCGCTAGTGGAACCTTCAAGGCTTTTCAAGTAATCACTTTCCACTGCTCACGAGCTCTCCAGAACACCGGATTCCCAAACCAACTTAGAGACTCTAGCTCGCCAGTGGTACCTTCATTGGCAATCAAACGACCTTAACAATGACCCGATTAAACACGGTCTGAACTTGCAATTCGCACATCAAGGCAAAGTCCTACCTAAGATGCTGTCCTTTCATGGGAGATGGTTCAAAGAAAATGCAACAAGCATAACCTACGATGGAAAGTGCTAACTGAGGACTATAGAAAATAAAAAAAGATAGCTCTTGTCTCAAGCCTCAATCAATCCAACTATATTCCTGCACCAAATGGAGCCTCAGCCAACCAACTTGGAGCCATGCTCTCGATTCAAGCTTGACTCGTTCCAATCGGATTCCTGGTCGGAATCGAGCTTCAGTCGACCCAATTGGACCCATGCTCTCGTTTTTAGCCTAATGCGGCCTAGTTGGAATTCTGCTCTAAATCAAGTCTCAGTCAACCCAATTGGAGTGATAGGCTCGTTTCGAGCCTAACTCGACCCAATTGGATTCCCACTTCAAATGGAGCCTCAATCGACCCAATTAAAGCCATGCTCTTGATTGAGGCTTGAGACAAGAGCATGCCTCCAATTGGATCGAGTGAGGCTTGAAACAAGAGCATAGCTCCAACTAGGTCGACTAAGGCTCTATTCAGAGCAGGAATCTAATTGGGTTCATTGAGGCTTGAGATAAGAGTATGGCTCCAATTGGTTCGAGTGAGGCTTGAAATGAGAGCATATCTCCAACTCGATCAACTGAGGCTCCATTCAAAGCAGGAATCCAATTAGGTTGAGTCAGTCGACCCAGTTGGAGCAATTCTCTTATTTTTAGCCTCAACCGAACCAATTGGAGCCATGCTCTTGTCTCAAGCCTCAATAAACCCAATTCGATTCCTACTCCGAATGGAGCCTCAATTGACCCAGTTGGAGTAATGCTCTCGTTTTGAGCCTCAGTCAAATCAAATAGAGCCATGACCATGCAAACCAATACCATGAAGAAAATGGAACGTATCTCTGTTCTCTTTCAATCAGGCAAGTTCTCCCACGAGATAAGAGGCTTTCCTCTTCCCATGAAATAAAAGGCTTCACTCTTCTATGACGTGACTTAAGAAGTAGTATTGACCCTCTCTGTTATGATGTTCTCCCTAAATTAAATACCAAAACAATTCATGGGGCCCTTCAAAGTTTATAAAGAGAAAAGGATACCTGAACCCTAATAACCCATCTCAAGAGTTATCGGCTCACTAGTCAAACCTTCAAGGCTTCAAGTAATCACTCCCTAATGCTCACGAGCTCTCCAGAACAATGAATTCCTAGACCAACTTAGAGACTCTAGCTCACTAGGGGTGCCTTCATTGGCACTCAAAGGACCTTAACAATGATCCGGTTAAACATGCTCTAAACTTGCAATTCCCACATTAAGGTGATGTCCTACTTAAGATGCTATCCTTTCATGGGAGATGGTTCAAAGAGCATACAGCAAGTGTAACGTACGATGAAGAGCACTAACTAAGGACTATAGGAAACAAAAAAGGATAGCTCTTATCACAAGCCTCAATCAATCCAACTAGATTCCTGCACCGAGTGGAGCCTCAGCCAACCCAGCTGGAGCCATGCTCTTAATTCGAGCCTAACTTGATCCAATCGGATTCCTGGTCAGAATCGAGCTTCAGTCGACCCAATTGGACCCATGCTCTCCTTTCCAGCCTAATGCGGCCCAATTGGATTCCTGCTCTGAATCGAGTCCTTGTTGACCCAATTGGAGCGATAGGCTCATTTCAAACCTAACTCGACCCAATTGGATTCCTACTTCTAATGGAGCCTCGGTCGACCCAATTGGAGCCATACTCTTTATTGAGGCTTGAGACAAAAGCATGGCTCCAATTGGATAGGGTGAGGCTTGAAACAAGAGCATTGCTCCAACTGGGTCGATTGAGGCTCCATTTGGACCAGAAATCTAATTGGGTTCATTAAGGCTTGAGACAAGAACATGGCTCCAATTGGTTCGACTGAGGCTCAAAACGAGAGCATATCTCTAGCTGGGTCAACTAAGGCTCCATTCGAAGCAAGAATCCAATTGGGTTGAGTTAGTTAACCTAGTTGGAGCAATTCTCTCATTTTGAGCCTCAATCAAACCAATTGGAGCCATTCTCTTGTCTCAAGCCTCAATCAACTCAATTCGATTCCTGCTTCAAATGGAGCCTCAATCGACCAAATTGGAGCAATGCTCTCGTTTTGAGCCTCAACCAAATCAATTGGAGCCATGACCATGCAAACCAATACAATAAAGAAAAGGGAATGCATCTCTATCTTCTTTCAATCAGGCAAGTCCTCCCATGAGATAAGAGGCTTTACTCTTCTCATGAAATAAAAGGCTTTTACTCTTCCATGACATGACTTGAGAAGTAGTATTGACCCTCTCTATTATGCTGCTCTCCCTAAATCAAATACCTAAATAATTCATGGGGGCCTTCAAAGTTTATAAAGAGAAAAGGATACACTACACCCTAATAACCCATCTCAAGAGTTATCGACTCGCTAGTGGAACCTTCAAGGCTTCAAGTAATTACTCCGCAATGTTCACGAGCTCTTTAGAACATCGGATTCCCATACCAACTTAGAGGCTCTAGCTCGCTAGTGGTACTTTCATTGGTACTCAAATGACCTTAACAAAGACCTGGTTAAACATGGTCTAAACTCGTAATTCCCACATCAAGGTGAAGTCCTACCTAAGATGCTGTCCTTTCATAGGAGATGATTCAAAGAGCATGCACCAAACATAACCTACGATAGAAAGTGCTAACTGAGGATTACAGGAACCAAAAAAGGATAGCTCTTGTCTCAAGCCTTAATTAATCCAACTAGATTCCTGCACCGAATGGAGCCTCAGCCAACCCAGTTGGAGCCATGCTCTCGATTCGAGCTTGACTTGATCCAATCAAATTCCTGATCGAAATCAAGCTTCAGTCGACCAAATTGGACCTATGCTCTCATTTTTAGCCTAACACAACCCAGTTGGATTCTTGCTCTGAATCAAGTCTTAGTCAACCCAATTGGAGCGATAGGCTCGTTTGGAGCCTAACTCGACCCAATTGGATTCCTACTTCGAATGGAGACTCGGTCGACCCAATTGAAGCCATGCTCTTGATTGAGGCTTGAGACAAGAGCATGGCTCCAATTGGATCAAGTGAGGCTTGAAACAAGAGCATAGCTCCAACTGGGTTGACTAAGGCTCCATTCGGTGCAGGAATCCAATTGGGTTGAGTCAACCGACCCAGTTAGAGCAATTCTCTCATTTTGAGCCTCAACCGAACCAATTGAAGCCATTCTCTTATCTCAAGCCTCAATCAACCCAATTCGATTCCTGCTTCGAATGAAGCCTTAATCGACCTAGTTGAAACAATGCTCTCATTTCGAGCCTTAGCCAAATCAATTAGAGCCATAACCATGCAAACAAATACAGTAAAGAAAAGACAACATATTTCTATTCTCTTTCAATCATGCAAGTCCTTCCATGAGACAAGAGGCTTTACTCTTCCCACAAAATAAAAGGCTTCACTCTTCTATGACACGACTTGTGAAGTAGTATTGACCCTCTCTATTATGTTGTTCTCTCCCGAAATCAAATACCTAAACAATTCATGGGGCCCTTCAAAGTTTATAAAGAGAAAAGTGTACACTGCACCCTGCAACCTAATAACCCATTTTAGGAGCTATCGGCTCGCTAGTGGAACCTTCAAGGCTTCAAGTAATCACTCCCCAATGCTCGCGAGCTCTCTAGAACACCAGATTCCTAGACCAACTTAGAGACTCTATCTTGCCAGTGGTACCTTTATTGGCAATCAAACGACCTTAATAACAATTCGGTTAAATACGGTCTAAACTCATAATTGTCACATCAAGGTGAAGTCCTACTTAAGATGTTGTCCCTTCATGAGAGATGATTCAAAGAGCATGCAGCAAGCATGACCTTCAAGGGAAAGCACTAACTGAGGACTATAGGAAACAAAAAAGGACAACTCTTGTCTCAAGCCTTAATCAATCCAACTAGATTCCTGCACCGAATGGAGCCTCAGTCGACTAAGTTGGAGCCATGCTCTCGATTTGAGCCTGACTCGATCCAATCAGATTCCTGGTCGGAATCGAGCTTCAGTCGACCCAATTGGACCCATGCTCTCGTTTTTAGCCTAACATGGCCTAATTGGATTCTTGCTCTGAATCGAGTCTCAATCGACCTAATTGGAGCGATAGGCTCATTTCAAGCCTAACTCGACCCAATTGGATTCCTACTTCAAATGGAGCCTAGGTCGAACCAATTGGAGCCATGCTCTTGATTGAGGCTTGAGGAAAAAGCATGGCTCCAATTGGATTGGGTGAGGCTTGAAACAAGAGCATTGTTCCAATTGGGTCGACTGAGGCTTCATTCCGAGCAGGAATCTAGTTGGGTTCATTGAGGCTTGAGACAAGAGCATGGCTCCAATTGGTTCGGTTGAGGCTCGAGAGCATATCTCCAGCTGGGTCAACTGAGGCTCCTTTCGATGCAGGAATCCAATAGGATTAAGTCAGCCGACCCAGTTGGAGCAATTCTCTCATTTTGAGCCTCAACTGAACCAATTGGAGTCGGTCTCTTATCTCAAGCCTCAATCAATCCAATTCGATTCCTACTTGGAATGGAGCCTCAATCGACCCAATTGGAGCAATGATTTTGTTTTGAGCCTCAGCCAAATCAGTTGGAGCCATGACCATACAAAGCAATATGGTAAAGAAAAGGGAACATATTTCTGTTCTCTTTCAATCAAGCAAGTCCTTCGACGAGACAAGAGGCTTTACTCTTCTTGTGAAATAAAAGGCTTCACTCTTTCGTGGCACAACTTGAGAAGTAGTATTGACCCTCTCTATTATGTTGTTCTCCCTAAATCAAATATCTAAATAATTCATGAGGCCCTTCAAAGTTTATAAAGAGAAAAGGATACACTGCACGCCAATAACCCATCTCAAGAGTTATCGGCTCGCTAGTGGAACATTCAAGGCTTGAAGTAATCACTTCCCAATGCTCATGAGCTCTCCAGAACACCAGATTCCCAAACCAACTTAAAGACTCTAGCTCGCCAGGGGTACCTTCATTGGCACTCAAACAACCTTAACAATGATCCAATTAAACACGGTCTAAACTCATAATTCCCACATCAAAGCGAAGTCCTACCTAAAATGCTATCCTTTCATGGGAGATGATTCGAAGAGCATGCACCAATCATAACTTATGGTGGAAAGTACTAACTGAGCACTACAAGTGTTGCCTAGCTAAGCAACCCAAGAGGGGGGGTGAACTAGGTTCTTTGAAAAATTTTAATAGAAATGTGCAATATTTGCAAAACTATGGGAATGTGTAAGAGTGAAGTATCACACTTAAAAACAAACAGCAATAATAGTGAAAGGCACACACACAAATACAAAGATTTATAGTGGTTCGGTGCTAACTTTTGCACCTACGTCCACTCCCCAAGAACCCCTTGGGAATTTTCTCCACTAATCATTTTTCCAATAATTACAACCTAGCTAACTCAGTTAGCTTTTTGTTTCCAGGCATAAGGGAGCCTTTATAAACCACCAATTAAGGGTTTGGCATACCCTACATAAGTTTCAACCAAGTTGAAACTCAACAGTTTACAAGATGAAATAAGTTCAGCAAGAACAACTCCTTAATGAGCAAATAAAGACAATAAAGAACACTTTACCGATTTGATGCTTTTCTCCCTTGAATGAGCTTCACTTCTTTGAATGTTGGAGTTAAGAGGACTTGATGAAGCTTCTGGAGTGATTGGTGGGAGCTTTGAATAGGCTTTAATGTATTTTCAAATTTCAGCAACAGTAACTTTTCAAAAATGAAACAGGCTGAAATCTCTCTGAATTTGACTTGATAAATCTCACTTTTACTTCCTTCTAATCTTTCAAAAATTCACTTCTTAACTTTATAATCCATCCCATTAACTCATATTTATAGTTTGTTGAAGGATTGGACCGTTGGATTAGCCATTTCCGATCGTTGGAATGTCAGAACTAGCCGTTGTTGAATCTCCCAGGGCGTTAGTCGGCTCCAGAGCCGACTAACCTGGGATTTTTCCCATCCCAGAAAATGTTAGTTGGCTCTAGAGCCGACTAAAATAGATAAATCTTCTGTGTATCCCATAGTAGTCAGCTCTAGAGCCGACTAACATGTGGAAACCCACTGTATGGTCACAGTAGTCGGCTTTAAAGCCGACTAACCCATGATTTTTCTCTGTAATACTTTCTGTGACACATTTTTGACTTGATAGCTTGATAGCTAAGGGCTTCAAACTTCCATTCCAAGTTCCCGTAGCTATCGTGAGAGTTGACTAGAGTCTCCAAAACTTGAAAAATCCTTCCACAGATAGAAAAAACTCATTATTCCAAGGAGAATAAGTACCATAACTTTCAAAACTTGGACTTTCTTTATTTGATAACTTTGCCAAACATCTGAGTTTCACTTAATTTGAGCTTGAATTATCCTTCTTAGATCTTAAAACTCTCTCTCTTAAACCATAGAATCATTTTGAAGCTTGAAATCCATTTAAATACTCTTGGTGACTCTTGTATGCCTCATGTCACATTGATTCTTCACTAAAATCATTAGTAACCTACTTAATTGTTTTATGATCATCAAAATCAATGCAAGGTCAACAATCTCCCCCTTTTTGATGATGATAAAACCATTAATTATAGAATTAAAATGATAACTTAAACAATTTAAAGCAATACAATATTGAACTTAGCATACAGCATACAGTTGAGACTGTTTGGCTCATATCAGGAGAAAATCCTAAGTCAGTTTCATATGCAGGTTTTTGTGCCAAAAATCTTAAAATGAGTGCTAAAAGTAAGAATATGAGTCAAAAATTAAAAATTTTCATCAAAGTCTTTCAAAAAATAATATGATATTCATTTTTCATGTTTGAAATCAGAGAAATCAGATTTTTGGTGGGATTTATAGTTCATTTTATACCAAAAAGCTGAATTTTCATGGAAAAAGTTGAATTTTGTGTCAAAACGATTAAATTTAGTGCCAAATGCAAAAGTTATGTGCTGGGGATGAAGTTTTATACTAATAAACTTAGTCTTCATGCTGAACTTACAATTTTGACTCTAAAAATTCAGAGTTTCGATAGTTAAACAAGTATGTGCCAAAAGCATGCCAAAAATCTGCATAGTGTGCTGAAACTTTAGTTTTTGATGTGAAAATTTTCAAGAAAAGTTTTTAAAAGAAGCTCAATTGAAATTAAGGTGAAATCAATAAGTTTTGTCTCCTCCTTTTTGTTGCAAAATTTTAAAAAGGCCATCTTCTTCTCAAGAGGTTGAATTTTGCTGAAACAATTGCATTCTTCTCCCCCTAAACATATGCTCACATTGTTCCTTTTTGAAACTTTTGAAACTTATTGAAACATGCTGAGACTTTTTAAAAACTCATTGAAATATGATGAAAGATTTTTAAAAACTTTGAAAACTTACTGAAACATGATGAAGGATTTTTGAAACTTGCTGAATCATAATGCAAAATTGTTGAAAAATTTGCTGAAATATGACAAGACAAGGAAGTTCTAATATAAACATTTCAATACATAGAAATCCCAGTACATTCTAAACATAATAAGATAACCTAAACTACTCCTCATCCGAGGATACAACAGAGGGCTGAGCAGATGATCTAGTGCCACGCCCTTGTGGAGGTGGGCGGTAGGATGCATGAGGTGGCCTGAAGCGGGGGTGAGCAGAAGTGAAACCAGGCTGTGGAGGCAGCTGAAAAGGATGGGAAGGTGGCTGAAAGGCAACAGAAGCTAACTGATCACTGATAGTGGAGACCAGATGGTGAAGAAGACCAATGGACATCTTCAGCTTCTTAGATCTTCCACCAAAGGTCATAATCTGTGCTCTCAACTGCCTCACCTTTTCAGCCATCCTGGTTATCTCCTCAGAGTCATGGCTAGATCCAGATCCGTGATCTCTCATCTCTTGCATTAGCAGCCTTCCATTCATTATATTCATGGAGTGCTCCAGCCTATTTAATCTCATCATCATCTAGGACAGGGTCTCGTTTATAGTGGAAATGTGGGGTACCATCATGAGATCACTTGTAGATGAGCCACTATCCCTTGAACCCCTGCTGGAGAGAGCAGATGTCACCTCTTTGACAATGAACTGCAGTTGATCCTGGTTGAGCTCAATAGATGTCCTCTGTGGTGCAGTGGGCTCCTCAAGCTGCTGCCTAGTGCTAGGTCTAGCCTCCTCATGTGAAGATAAAGATGGACCCTCAGCCTCAGCTGGCTCATCTGCCTCAACATCTCTGCCTCTTCCTCTAGTCCACCAACCATTAACCTTAATAAATCCCATTTGGCGCAGAGAGTGATCATTGTAGAAATTCAAATGGTGTAGCTTAGTGGACTCTTCACCCTTCAATCTTACTCCAAAATGTTTAAAGACATGGGTGAGAAGCATACCATAAGGAAGAGCAGATCTGGCTTTGTTGACTGTTTCCCTCCACACAGTCAACATCAACTAAGGGAAATAATAGGGGATGTCACTGACTATATGGTACATGAGGGTCAGATCCTTCTCAATGACCAAATGAGAACTACCAATCCTGGGGATGAAAATCCTGGAGATGATATGATGGAGTAATCTCATTTCTACATTTAGGGAGTTGGCCTCCAAACGATCTACTCCCTCTCCATCCTCTATTCCAAGGATTGTCTCAATCCTATGAGCTCTATCCTCAGGAGAATCCTTACAAACCCCACTGATAGGGACTCTCAAAATACTTTCTAAGGTGGCACGGTCTAGCTCAATGTTCACCCCTTTTACCATAGAAGATGCAGATGAATAATCAACAGAAAGATTCTGGTAAAACTTCCTTACCAATCTTGGGTAGATGGCAACCTCTATTTTGCACATGTAGCTCCATCCCCTTAGTTGAAGCATTCTTCCAATGGAGAACCGTTCTCATGATAGAAATCCAAAATCCATGATTCTCCCATTGGAAATGGCTCTTGTGGATAAGGATTGGATGCCAGAGAACCTCGAGGGAGAGGGCATGGTAGGGGCTTGCGCACCCTCTCTCGCGGGAGCTTTCTGGGGCTTCACTCTACCGTGCACAAGGGAGCCTCATCCATGGAGCCATGGGGCTAGGGCACTAGATCTAGAGGAAAGGAGGGATCTAGAAAGGGTGGAGGGAGGGATTTTGAGGGTTCTTGGCTTTGGGGAAGAGTTTGGAGAAGGTTGGGAGGAAATGGGAGAGTGGAACACCAAGAGACACTCGATCCCTTTTAAAGGCCGAGAGTTTCTTGGAGTTAGTCGGCTCCCATGCGGACTAACTCCATATTAGTCGACTGGGGAACATGATGCCAGGGCCCTAGAAAATCCAAGAAATTCCATACAAAATGATTTTTAAAAGCAACACATGTTATGGGATCATCTAGAGGGGTCAGTTGGGCTAATTGTCATGATTTTTAAACATTAAAAGCATGTCCAAAAAAAATTTAAAAAATCAATCTATGTAGCTGACTCATTCTAACAGGGGGTCAAATATGCCAAGATCTCTTCTAATTTCATAAAATTTGTTTTCATCAAGGGGTTTTGTGAAAATATCAGCTAATTGCTTGTCAGTACTAACAAATTCAAGAATTATATCTCTATTTTGAACATGATCTCTAATAAAATGATGTCTAATTTCAATGTGCTTGGTCCTAGAGTGCTGAATTGAATTTTTAGTTAAATTAATAGTACTAATATTATCACATTTTATGGGAATGTCTTTAAGTTTAACGCCATAATCTTTTAGTTGTTGCTTAATCCATAAGATTTGAGCATAATAACTTCTAGCAGCTATGTATTCAGCCTCAGCTGTAGACAAAGCTACTAATGTTTGTTTCTTGCTAAACCATAAGATTAAGTTGACTCCTAGAAATTGGCAAGTTCCACTAGTTGATTTTCTGTCAATTTTACAACCAGCAAAATCAGAGTCTGAATAACCAATCAAATCAATTGTGGATTGTTTAGCATACCAAAGACCAAGATTTTTAGTTTCATTTAAATATCTTAAGATTTTTTTCACAGCATTTAAATGTGTTGCTTTAAGATTAGCTTGAAATTTTGCACACATGCATGCACTAAATAAAATATCAGGTCTACTAGCAGTTAAATATAAAAGAGATCCTATCATGCCTCTATAAAGCTTTAAATCTATAGTTTTACTACTATCATTCATATCAAGTTTGGAAGATGAGCTCATAGGGGTATTGGCACATTTGGAATTCTCCATGCCAAATTTCTTTAGAATTTCTCTTGTATATTTGCTTTGGCTGATGAAGATTCCATCTTCAGTTTGTTTTATTTGAAGTCCGAGAAAATAGTTGAGTTCACCCATCATGCTCATCTCGAACTCTTCCTATATGAGCTTAGTAAAATCTTGACACAAGATTTCATTAGAAGCACCGAAAATGATGTCATCTACATAAATTTGCACAATGAGCATATCATCATTTTCTCTTTTTATAAATAATGTAGTGTCTACATTTCCTCTAACAAAATTGTTACTTATCAAGAATTTGCTCAATCTATCATACCATGCCCAGGGTGCTTGTTTCAAACCATACAAAGCTTTGTTCAATTTAAACGCATGGTTTGGATGTTCATGATTTTCAAAATCAAGTGGTTGTTCTACATAAACTTCTTCAGCAATATATCCATTTAAGAAAGCACTTTTAACATCCATTTGAAATAATTTGAAGTTCATGAAACATGCAAAAGCAAGTAATAATCTAATAGCTTCCAATCTAGCAACTGGGGCAAAGGTTTCATCAAAATCAATACTTTCTTCCTGATTATAACCTTTAGCTACCAATCTTGCTCTATTCCTAATGATGTTTCCATGCTCATCCAATTTATTTCTGAAAACCCATTTAGTGCCAATTATGGGATGATCTATTGGTCTATTAACTAAGGTCCATACATTATTTCTTTCAAGCTGATTTAATTCTTCATGCATTGCATTTATCCAATCAGGGTCATCTTTAGCTTCATCAAAACATTTAGGTTCAATTTGTGAAACAAAAGCTAAATGATTACATACATCTCTATATGAAGACCTAGTTCTTACCCCTTGAGATGGACTACCAATAATGAGTTCTTTGGGGTGATTATGGACATACCTCCATTCTTTTTCTAATTCATGTGTACCTTGAGGTTCAGCTTGTTGGAGTGATTCAATGCTATCTTCTTGATTACATTGTTCATTTGATCCTTCTTTTTCCTTTAGAGTGATGTCATGCACTCCTTCTTCAAGTAAACCTGCATCATCAACTACATCCTTCTTCCTTGATGGAAGTTTATTAGTTTCATCAAATACTACATGAATAGATTCTTCTACTACTAAGGTTTTCTTATTAAATACTCTATAAGCTCTATTTTGGTAGAGTAGCCAAGAAAAATTTCTTCATCAGATTTTGCATCAAATTTATCAAGATTAGATTTGCCATTATCTAGAATAAAATATTTACATCCAAAAATATGAAAATATCCTATGTTTGGTTTTCTACCTTTCCAAAGTTCATAGGGGGTCTTTTTCAAAATAGGTCTAATTAAAGCTCGATTCAAAATATAACATGCTGTATTAATTGCTTTAGCCCAAAAATATTTTGGGAGATTGCTTTCACACAGCATGGTTCGGGCCATTTCTTCAAGAGTCCTATTTTTTCTTTCAACTACACCATTTTGTTGAGGGGTTCTAGGTGCAAAAAAATTATGGCTAATTCCTTTTTCATTGTAAAAACTTTCAAAATGTTGATTTTCAAATTCTTTTCCATGATCACTACAAATAGATGAAACTTGAAGACATTTTTCATTTGTTGTTTTTTTGAAAAATTTTAAAAATACAGAAAAAGCTTCATCTTTGCTTGCTAAAAATAAAACCCAAGTAAAACGAAAGAAATCATCAATGATTACAAAACCATAATGTTTACCACCTAGACTTGTGGTTCTAGTTGGTCCAAATAAATCCATGTGCAAAAGTTCCAAAGGTCTAGAGGTTGAAACCACATTTTTAGATTTGAAAGAAACTCTAGTTTATTTTTCAAATTGGCAGGCATCACAAATTTTGTCCTTTTCAAAACTTAATTTTGGCAAACCATTTACTAAATCTCTTTTGATTAGTTTGGAAAGCAAATCCATGCTAACATGAGTAAGTCTACGATGCCATAACCAGCTAGAATCATTAAATTTAGAATTCATGGCAACTAGGCATTCTATATTTTGGTCATTTAGCTCATTTAGATCTACAATATAAATATTTTCATGCCTATGACCAATAAATTTCATGCTATCATTAGCAGGATTTGTAACCATGCAAATAGATGATTCAAAGATGACTTTAAAACCTTTATCATATAATTGACTAATGCTTAATAAATTATGCTATAATCCATCAACAAGAAGAACATTATCTACAAAGGTATGAGAAGTGATACCAATTTTGCCAGTGCCAATGATCCTTCCTTGAGCATTGTCTCCAAAAGTAATCACTCCTCCATCCTTAGCTTCTAAAGTGATGAATTGAGATTCATCATCCGTCATGTGTCTTGAGCACCCGCTATCCAAGTACCATCTTCTTTTTGCATTTCGGGTCACAAGACACACCTGCAACCACAAGATCAAGTTATGTTTTTAGGTACTCAAGTTTTCTTGGGTCCTTTGGGGTTAGCATGAATGGTTCCTTTAGGAACCCAAATCTTCTTAATATTCTTGTTGATATGAGAGTTACATGCATAGGCTTTATGTCCTGGTTTACCACATTTGAAACAAGTAATTTTTGGCAAACTATTTGAGGGAACAAAAATATTTTTCAAAAACTTTTGCTTTTTCAAAGGATTATAGCCTAATCCAACTTTATTAAAAATAGCTCTTTGGTTGTCAAGAATCATTTGTAATTTTGTGAAACTTAAAGAAAACTTGTCCACAATGGGTTTTAGTTTATTAACTTCATTTTTCAAATTCAGATTTTTCTGGGTTAAAATAGAATTTTTATTTAAGAGATTCTCTTTTTCAAAAACTAATTTTTGGACTTGATTTTTCAAATCTTTATTTTTGGTGCCCAACTTTTTGAATTCAGCAAGTAAATCATAAAATGCATCTTGTAATTCATCAAATGTAAATTCAGTTTGAAAGTTAGAGATTACCTCTTCTTCACAAGCTAGGAGACATAAGTTTGCAATTTTTTGCTTCTCATCATTTGAACTTGTATCATCACTGTCACTTCAAGTTGCCATCAAGGCTTTCTTCTTAGCCTTTTTGGGACCTTTCTTTAGTTGTAGACAGTCAACCTTGAAGTGTCCTAGCTTCTTGCACTCATAGCATGTGAGAGGCTGCTCCTTTTCCTTCTCTTTGCTAAAGTCTCCTTTCAGTAGTGGCCTTCTCTTCACTCCTTGTTTCTTTTTCCTCATGAATCTTCTAAATTTTCTTGTGATGAGAGCAAGCTCATCATCCCCTTCACTCTCTTCTGAAGATTCATCACATTCATCCTTTTGATCTAAGCACTTTAAGGCCATGGTTCTTCTCTTTTTGGACTCCTCCTCATCTAGGTGTTGTATAACTTGAATTTCATGGGTCATCAGTGATCCCATGAGTTCTTCTAGAGGAAGGATGTTGAGGTCTTTTGCCTCCTGAATTGCAATCATCTTAGCTTCCCATGACTTAGGCAAAGATCTCAGAATTTTTCTTACTAGATCACTATTAGTATAAGACTTTCCAAGGCTTTTAAGGCCATTCACAATATCAGTAAATCTAGTAAACATATCAGCAATGGATTCATTTGGTTCCATTTTAAACAGTTCATATCTATGTACAAGCATATTGATTTTAGATTCTTTCACTTGATTAGTGCCTTCATGGGTGACTTCAAGTCTATCCCAAATTCCTTTGGCAGAAATACAAGTAGATATTCTATTGAACTCATTTGCATCAAGAGAACAATATAAGACATTCATGGCCTTAGCATTCAGCTGAGCTATTTTCTTATCATGCTCATCCCAATCCACTTCTGGTTTGGGGATTTTAAGACCATTTGTTTTAAGAATGGGTGTGTGAGGGCCATTGACATTGATACTCCATAGATCATAGTCAAGTGCTTGAATAAAAATTTTCATCCTAGCCTTCCAATATGTGTAATTTGTGCCATTGAATAAAGGGGGTCTATTTGTGGACTGACCTTCAGTCAACAGGGAACTCATTTGGGCTGCCATAGATCTTAAACTCTTTGTCGATTAAGACAAATACAAGTAAGAGCACCTGCTCTGATACCACTTGTTGCCCAGCTAAGCAACCCAAGAGGGAGGGTGAATTGGGTTCTTCGAAAAATTTTAACAGAAATGTGTAATATTTGCAAAACTATGGGAATGTGTAAGAGTAAAGTGTCGAACTTAAAAACAAACAGCAAAAATAGTAAAAGGCATACACACAAACACAAAGATTTATAGTGGTTCGGTGCTAACCCTTGTACCTACGTCCACTCTCCAAGAACCCCTTGGAAATTTTCTCCACTAATCATTTTTTCAACGATTACAACCTAACTTACTCAGCTAGCTTCTTATTTTCAGGCACAAGGGAGCCTTTACAAACCACCAATTAAGGGTTTGGCACACCCTACACAAGTTTCAACCAAGTTGAAACTCAACAGTTTACAAGATGAAATAAGTTTAGCAAGAACAGCTCCTTAATGAGCAAATAAAGACAATAAAGAACACTTTACATATTTGAAGCTTTTCTCCCTTGAATGAGCTTTACTTTTTTGAATGTTGGAGTTAAGAGGACTTGATGAAGCTTGGTTGGTGGGAGCTTTGAATAGGCTTCAATGTATTTTCAAACTTCAGTAATAGTAACTTTTCAAAAATGAAACAGGCTGAAATTTTTCTGAATTTGACTTGATAAATCTCACTTTTTCTTCCTTCTAATCTTTCAAAAATTCACTTCTTAACTTCATAATCTATCCCATTAACTCGTATTTATAGTTTGTTGAAGGATTGGACCATTGGATTAGCCATTTTCGATCATTGGAATGTCAGAACTAGTCATTGTTGAATCTCTCAGGGCGTTAGTCGGTTCCAGAGCCGACTAACCTGAGATTTTTCCCATCCCAAGCAAGGTTAGTCAGCTCTAGAGCCGACTAACCCATGATTTTTCTCTATAATACCTTCTGTGACACATTTTTAACTTGATAGCTTGCATGTGGGTCAGCTAAGGGCTTCAAACTTCCATTCCAAGTTCTCGTAGCTGCCATGGGAGTTGACTAAAGTCTCCAAAACTTGAAAAATCCTTTCATAGATAGGAAAAACTCATTGTTCCAAGGAGAATAAGTACCATAGCTTTCAAAACTTGGACTTCATTCATTTGATAACTTTGCCAAACATCTGAGTTTCACTTAATTTGAGCTTGAATTATCCTTCTCAGATCTTGAAACTCTTTCTCTTGAACCATAGACTCATTTTGAAGCTTAGAATCCATTTAGATACTCTTGGTGACTCTTGTATGCCTACATATCACATTGATTCTTCACCAAAATCATTAGAAACCTACTTAATTGTTTTGTAATCATCAAAATCAATGCGGGGTCAACAACAAGAAACAAAAAAAGATAGCTCTTATCTCAAGCCTCAATCAATCCAACTAAATTCCTGCACCAAATGGAGCCTCAGCCGGCCCAGTTGGAGCCATGCTCTCAATTCGAGCCTGACTCGATCCAATTAGATTCCTAGTTGGAATCGAGCTTCAGTCGACCCAATTGGACCCATGCTCTCATTTTCAACCTAACATGACCCAGTTGGATTCCTGCTCTGAATCGAGTCTCAATCGATCCAATTAGAGCAATAGGCTCGATTCGAGCCTAACTCAACCCAATGGATTCCTACTTCAAATGGAGCCTCGATCGACCCAATTGGAGCCATACTCTTTATTGAGGCTTGAGATAAAAGCATGGCTCCAATAGGATAGGGTGAGGCTTGAAACAAGAGCATTGCTCCAACTGGGTCGATTGAGGCTCCATTCGGACCAGAAATCTAATTGGGTTCATTGAGGCTTGAGACAAGAACATGGCTCCAATTTGTTTGACTAAGGCTCGAAATGAGAGCATATCTCCAGTTGGGTCAACTGAGGCTCCATTCAAAGCAGGAATCCAATTGGGTTGAGTCAGTTGACCCAGTTGGAGCAATTCTCTCATTTTGAGCATCAACTGAACCAATTGGAGCCATTCTCTTGTCTCAAGCCTCAATCAACCCAATTTGATTCCTACTTCGAATGGAGCCTCAATCGGCCCAATTGGAGCAATGCTCTCATTTTGAGCCTCAGCCAAATCAATTGGAGCCATGACCATGCAAACTAATATAGTAAAGAAAAGGAAACGTATCTCTGTTTTCTTTCAATCAGGCAAGTCCTCCCATGAGATAAGAGGCTTTACTCTTCTTACGAAATAAAAGGCTTTTACTCTTCCATGACACGACTTGAGAAGTAGTATTGACCCTCTCTATTATGCTGTTCTCCCTAAATCAAATACCTAAACAATTTATGGGGCCCTTCAAAGTTTATAAAGAGAAAAGGATACACTAGACCCTAATAACCCATCTCAAGAATTATCAGCTCGCTAGTGGAACCTTCAAGGCTTCAAGTAATTACTCTCCAATGCTCATGAGCTCTTTAGAACATCGGATTCCCAGACCAACTTAGAGGCTCTAGCTCGCCACTGGTACTTTCATTGGCACTCAAACGACCTTAACAAAGACCTGGTTAAACACGGTCTAAACTTGTAATTCCCATATCAAGGCGAAGTCCTACCTAAGATGCTATCCTTTTATGGGAGATGATTCAAAGAGCATGCAGCAAACATAACCTACGATAGAAAGCACTAACTGAGGATTACAGGAACCAAAAAAGAATAGCTTTTGTCTCAAGCCTCAATCAATCCAACTAGATTCCTGCACTGAATGAAGCCTCAACCAGCCCAGTTGGAGCCAAGCTCTCGATTCTAGCTTGACTCGATCCAATTGGATTCCTGGTCGAAATTGAGCTTCAGTCGATCAAATTGGACCCATGCTGTTGTTTTCAGCCTAATGCAACCTAGTTGGATTCTTGCTCTGAATCAAGTCTCAGTCAATCCAATTGAAGCAATAGGCTCATTTTGAGCCTAACTCGACCCAATTGGATTCCTACTTCAAATGGAGCCTCGGTCGACCCAATTGGAGCTATGCTCTTGATTGAGGCTTGAGACAAGAGCATGGCTCCAATTAGATCGAGTGAGGCTTGAATTAAGAGCATAGCTCCAACTGGGTCGACTGAGGCTCCATTCGATGTAGGAATCTAATTGGATTGAGTCAGCCATCCTAGTTGGAGCAATTCTCTCGTTTTGAACCTCAACCGAACCAATTGGAGTCATTCTCTAGTCTCAAGCCTCAATCAATCCAATTTGATTCCTGCTTCGAATGGAGCCTCAATTGACCCAGTTGGAACAATGATCTTGTTTCGAGCCTTAGCCAAATCAATTAGAGCCATGACCATGCAAACTAATACAGTAAAGAAAAGGGAATGTATTTCTATTCTCTTTCAATCAGGCAAGTCCTCCCACGAGATAAGAGGCTTTACTCTTCCCACGAAATAAAAGGCTTCACTCTTCTATGACATGACTTGAGAAGTAGTATTGACCCTCTCTATTATGTTGTTCTCTCTAAATCAAATACCTAAACAATTCATGGGGCCCTTCAAAGTTTATAAAGAGAAAAGGGTACACTGCACCCTGTAACCTAATAACCCATCTTAGGAGTTATCGGCTCGCTAGTGGAACCTTCAAGGCTTCAAGTAATCACTCCCCAATGCTCATGAGCTCTCCAGAACACTAGATTTCTAGACCAACTTAAAGACTCTAGCTCGCCAGTGGTACATTTATTGGCAATCAAACGACCTTAACAACGATCCGGTTAAACACGGTCTATATTCATAATTCCCACATCAAGGCGAAGTCCTACCTAAGATGCTATCCCTTAACGAGATACGATTCAAAGAGCATGTAGCAAGCATAACCTTCAATGCAAAGCACTAACTGAGGACTACAGGAAACAAAAAATGGCAGCTCTTCAAAGACTTGTTTTGGAGTCAATGGTACAAGTGATATAGGTTGCTTTTTAATGACAAAAGAGTATCTATTGGTGAAACCATCATGTGTGACTCGTTGATCATATTGCCATGGTCTTCCCAATAAAATGTGACATGCATGCATAGGTACCACATCGCAAAGCACCTCATCCTCATACTTGCTAATGGAAAATGCCACTAACACCTATCTTGTTACCTTAACTTATCCATAATTGTTTAGCCATTGAAGCTGGTATGATCGCAAATTTTTCCCAATAGGTAATGCCAATTTCTTTACTAATTTGGTGCTGGCCATGTTGGTGCAGCTTCCACCATCAATTATAATGCTGCAAACTTTGTTATTCACAAAACACCGAGTATGGAACAAGTTCTCCCACCAATTATCTTCTTCTTCCTTGACTTGCGTGCTAAGAGCTCATCTTGCCACTAATGATTCCTCTTTTACTGCATATTGCCCTTCATAGGTGTCTTCAAGAGGTGGCATATCATCCACTTCATCTTCTTACTCATCTTCAGACTCAATCTCTCCTTGAGCATTGATCACCATCACTCTTTTGTTCGGGCATTGGCTAGCTATATGACCCCTACCTTGACATTTAAAACACTTGATGTCATGATTTCTAGAAGTAGTGGCTTCAGTGTTACCTTGTTTTGGTGCTACAACTTGTTTGGCATCCTTAGAGGGTTCGAACTTAGGCTTAGTTGATGGAAATTCATCTCATTTAGGAGTCGATCTCCAAGAGTCTGTAGCAGCTGCGCTTGTTCCTCTCCTAACCATGTACCTTTGCTTTAATTATTGCTCAACTTTGATGGCTTGGTGTACGATATCTGTCAATTCCACATAGTGTTGCATCTCCACCACGTTTGCTATCTCACGGTTTAAACCATTCAAGAACCTAGCCATGGTGGCTTCTTTATCCTCCTCTACATTTGCTCAAATCATAGCGACCTCCATCTCTTTGTAATATTCATCTATACTTTTGGATCCTTGAGTTAGATGTTGCAACTTTTTAAACAACTCTTAATGGTAGTAGCTTGGAATGAAACATCTTCTCATGATTGCCTTCATCTTGTCCCACGTTTCAATAGGACGTTCTTGGTTTCTCCTCCTATCCTTCAACAATTGATCCCACCAAACAATAGCATAATCAGTGAATTCAATTGCAGCAAGTTTTATCTTTTTGATTTCAGAGTAATTGTGATAATTGAAAACCATCTCCATTCTCTTCTCCCACTTTAGATAAGCCTCAGGATCATTTCTACCTTAGAAGGGTGGAATTTTCACCTTGATGTTTCCCAAATCATCATCTTGCCTAGGTGGTTGTCTAGTGGGAGCATGTTGATGTTGTCTTCTAGTTGCCTCCTCTTCCATCTTATCCATCCTCTCATGAACTTGCTCTAATTCAGCTCTTATCATCAACCTCATCTCCCCCAACAATGCCTATAATTGTAGATTCAGAGTGGTTGTTTGTTGTACCTCTTGGATTAAGTTTCTCTCTTGATTGTGTGACATATTTAGAATTTGCAAAATAAGGTTTGAAACCTCATAAGCACTTCCTCACTTATTTCACTCACTTATTAAATGGCTTTTACCCTCTTATGCTCTCACCACTCTTTCACTCTTGTGTCTTCTTTTCACTCTTAATTAGACTCAAGAACAAACAAGATTCAAGTAGCAATCAAGGATAATGAGCAACCAAAATAAACCACAAGATTCAATAAGCAGTTCTTAAGAACTGATGGAGCAAATAACAATAATGGTTTTAAGGGTAAGGAATGCTAGATCAACAACTCAAGAAGTTATAGGAATGGTGTAAGTAACAGTTTTGAACTTTCTTCTTCTTCTTCTTCTTCTTTTTTCCCTCTTTTTTACCTTTTTTTCTTCTCTTTTTTTTTTCTTTTTTTTTTCCTATCACACGAGCAAGGTTGCAGTGAAATTTTTTTTTTTTCTCGCCTATGTGCATCACTTAAGGCATTGCCTCAAGTCAGCCTTCCCTACGATGGCTATGCTATTGGGTTTCTTATGCATGCCTAAGAGTGCAGTGGAAGCGCATAGATTTCATAAATTTCTTAATGAGATCTATTTACATGAAACCCTTAATAACCAAGATCTCCTTAATGGTAACAATCAAATGAATAAATAGTAAATATAGGATAAGAAGAATACCTGTAATGCTAAATCCAATATGTTGGAATATCCACAAGGTACCCAAGTGTTCACCCTCCAACGTTGATCCACACAGGAACTGGGTTCAAGACTCTAACTCCTTCAAAACTTTGATCCTTGATGCTTAATCCTTCCAAAGGATTTGATTGGCTTGCTTTCTTTCCCTTCTAATTTTCTTTCTCTTACAAAAAATCGTTCAAAACCTCTTGTCCTAAAGAAGACCTCCTTGTTCTGGTTTAGGTCTTGTCCTGAAGAAGACCTCCTTGTCTTGGTTTAGGACAAGACAGCCTTTGTCCTGAAGAAGACTTCCTTGTCTTGGTTTAGGACAAGAAATATAAGAGAAATAAAATAAGAAAGAGAGGGAATTGATTTCTCTTCAGATGGATTCAATATCTCTCAACCCAGGGATGCACTCCTATTTATAAGAGGCAGAGGGATGCATCACCAAGGAATGCATCCCATCCACATGCCCTATCATGATGGGGTGTGTCCCAAGGATAGCGCCTCATCATGATGAGGTGCTAAGGGAAGGGGCGCATCTAAGAGAGTGGAAAGACGTATCCACTCAAAAACTTATCCGATACGCATGCTATCAGCCTTCTCACGCTGATAACCTCACCCCACACTTATTTCATGATAATCCAATGGTCCAGATTAAGACACCATCCAATGGTCCAAAAGCAAGGTGCCATCACCTATGGTCCAGATTCAGGCACCAACTAATGATCCAAATTCAGGCGACAACCAATGGTCCAGGTCCTTCATTCAAGGAGCCATCCAATGGTCCAGATAAAGCCAATTGGGTTCCAACTCTTGGCCAACCCACATTAGGTCATGATCTAATCATATTAGATTAACCTAATACAAGAATCAGATTCGAATCCAATTCGAATCAAGAGCTAGGGTTTGCAACACGTGCTAGCATGTCTATCCTGCAAACATGATCTAATCTAATTAGACCCTTGATCAGTTCCTTTTGTGTGTGACCCATTGGGTTCCACATCTAGCCAGCAGTAGGTGTGGGTGCAAGTTGACCTATCATGATTAGAACATTTCTAATCCTTATAAGTCCAATCAGTACAATCCCAAACTTGACAATTAGAACCCTTTCTAATTGTTGATCAAATTAAACTCTTTAATTCAATCAAACCTACAAGACAAGATTGACGTCTAGCAACGTATCATGTCTACCTGGAAGATATGAAATTTGGTGGATATACCAAATATACCCTTCAGTGGCAAGTTATTGTGCAATTCAATCCTTCAATCATACTGCATCCCGAATAAGTATATGAGTATGGATCAATGTCAAACTCAATTACTTATTCATGTCTCTCTTAATCTTCTAATGATAATTCAATTAATGAAACATTAGAAACTCTTTCTAATTTTTCATTCTGCTTTGATCAAAGACTTCCTAAATCATCATAAGATTAGAGCAAATAGGATGTGGTCTTCTCTTACTAGAAGTGATTGATTCCTTATTGATCTACTCACAATCTTCATACACAATCCACCATATCCAGAATACCTCATACACAACTTAATGTCATGAATGAGTGTAAACCAAAACATGGATTCATGTGCATAAGATACTATGGTGATCTTAGGTCTAAGGATCACTGCACAACTCCCACTTAGAGAATCATCTTTTGACAAATAAGTAAGCTTCCGTAAGATATTCTCTTGGTAGGTCAATTCAGTGAATTCATTCCTCTAATAAGCACCCACATCTTTGTATTAGTGTCTCACACAAGTGATTGTGAGATCAATCACCCTCTACATCGAGCATACATAAGATGTGCCAGTCTTTTTGATAACATTGATCCCCGACTCAATGTACCAATGATTGAAAACGTCTTAGATTAGGGTTTTAGGGTTTTAGGTCTCACTGGTATGATCTCATCATAGCCCTAAAACCATTGCCCTAATTTATGGGGTTCATCATAATTATAAGAAGCAGCAAATGATGAAATATAATGCCTTTTATTTATAACCAAAATGTCATGTACATGATTTGGAAGATCAAAAGAGACCCTATCACAATACAAATTATGATTAGCTTTTAGGGCATAACTCTTTCATATGCATAGCTCTCTTGGTAGCCTATGGTACTCCCGAGACATAGGTAGTTGGGTCAAATGCATCAAGGTACTATTGGTAGCCTTCCTTATTAGTACGTCCCTGATATTCCTACCAAACATCCGTTGGATCAAATAGCCCGGAGTACTACCTCTAGCCTTCCCCTTTGGACTATCCCTAAATGAGCACAATAGAAACCAAGAGATGCACTTTTTTTTTTTTTTGAAATCTAAATCAAGGAACAAGAAACAATAGAACAATTGAAGGAAACCAAGAGATGCACTTTTTTTTTTTTTTTTTTGGAATCTAAATCAAGGAGCAAGAAATAAGGAATAATAAAATAATGGAAGACAAATCCAAACTTGCCTTGGAACCAAAGCTCTGATACCAACTGATATGAACCTCATCAATAACGTGATAAAACCCAACACCAAAATGTGAAACTAAACCCCAAGATCTTCAAGACTCAAGTTTGTTGAATTTTGACCCATTACCTAACAAGATAAGAACCAAGAACTTGATAACTAAAGATGCCACACCAAGACTCTCAAGAACCACTCAAGAACCTAGGTGATAAGTCTGGTTGCTTGAACGCCACAAGAATAAACTTGATAAGTTGAAGAGTCCTTTCAAGAATGAAAGAAGAACACAAAATAAACACTTTGATATTATTCTTAACTGCCTCCAAAGGTACAATCCTTGACCTTTTATATAGAGTTCAGAAATTCTCTAAAATATTCTCCTATAACATATCTAAAAAAAGTATTTCCTTGACATATTACATTCCCAAAATTAAGGGATTGACATCTAGAAGATTCTTGATATATAGAATTCCGAAAATTAAAGAATTGATATCTAGAAGATTCCTGACATATTGAATTTCCAAAATTAAGGGAATAACATCTAGAAGATTCTTGACATATTGAATTCTCAAAATTAAGGAATTGATATCTTGATCCTTTTAAGGCTGAAAATATGTAAGTCCTTAATTAGAAACCTTTAGAACCTTAATCATGGTGACTAGGTTCTCTTGAAACTGATTTGAACTTGAGCTGGCCTCCTATAATTTTGTTGTTTCACCAACTTGTTGCATTAGCGCATTTAATGCTTCTTTAAAATGCTTGGCTTTAAATTTTATGATCGGTCCACTTGGCAAGCTTAATGGATCATGTGTCTGCTGCCCTTGAGTTCCTCCAAGCCCATGTGTAAGTTCCCCTTCTTGTGATTGTGCAACTTTATTTACATCAGAGTGATAGGCTCGTTTCGAACCTAACTCGACCCAATTGGATTCCTACTTCAAATGGAGCCTTGATCGATCCGATTGAAGCCATGCTCTTCATTGAGGCTTGAGAGCAAAGCATGACTCCAATTGGATCGGGTGAGGCTTGAATCAAGAGCATTGCTCCAACTGGGTCGACTGAGGCTCCATTTTGAGTAGGAATCTAATTGGGTTCATTAAGGCTTGAGACAAGAGCATGGCTCCAATTGGTTCGACTGAGGCTCGAAATGAGAGCATATCTCCAGCTGGGTCAACTGAGGCTCCTTTCAAAGCAAGAATCCAATAGGGTTGAGTCAACCAACCCTGTTGGAGCAATTCTCTCATTTTGAGCCTCAATCAAACCAATTGGAGCCATTCTCTTGTCTCAAGCCTCAATCAACCCAATTCGATTCCTGCTTCGAATGGAGCTTCAATCGACCCAATTGGAGCAATGCTCTCGTTTCGAGCCTCAGCCAAATTAGTTAGAGCCATGACCATGCAAAGCAATATGGTAAAGAAAAGGGAATGTATTTATGTTCTCTTTCAATCAGGCAAGTCATCCCACGAGACAAGAGGCTTTACTCTTCCCATGAAATAAAATGCTTCACTCTTCCATGACACGACTTGAGAAGTAGTATTGATCCTCTCTATTATGCTGCTCTCCCTAAATCAAATATCTAAACAATTCATAAGGCCCTTCAAAGTTTATAAAGAGAAAAGGATACACTGCACCCCAATAACCCATCTCAAGAGTTATCAGCTTGCTAGTGGAACCTTCAAGGCTTCAAGTAATCACTCCCCAATGCTCATGAGCTCTCCAGAACTCCAGATTTCCAGACCAACTTAGAGACTCTAGCTCACCAGTGGTACCTTCATTGGCACTCAAACAACCTTAACAATGACCCGGTTAAACACGGTCTAAACTCACAATTCCCACATCAAGGCAAAGTCCTACCTAAGATGCTATCCTTTCATGGGAGATGATTCAAAGAGCATGCACCAATCACAACTTACAATGGAAAGCACTAACTGAGCACTACAAGAAACAAAAAAGGATAGCTCTTGTCTCAAGCCTCAATCAATCCAACTAAATTCCTACACCGAATGGAGCCTCAGCCGACCCAGTTGGAGCCATGCTCTCGATTCGAGCCTAACTCGATTCAATCGGATTCTTGGTTGGAATTGAGCTTCAGTCGACCCAATTGGACCCATGCTCTCATTTTTAGCCTAACGTGGCCCAGTTGGATTCCTACTTTGAATCGAGTCTCAGTAGACCCAATTAGAGCGATAGGCTCGATTCGAGCCTAACTCGACCTAATGTATTCCTACTTCAAATGGAGCCTCGGTCAACCCAATTGGAGCCATGCTCTTGATTGAGACTTGAGACAAGAGCATGACTCCAATTAGATTGGAAGAGGCTTGAAACAAGAGCATTGCTCCAATTGGGTCAACTAAGGCTCCATTCAGAGCAAGAATCTAATTGGGTTCATTGAGGCTTGAGACAAGAGCATGGCTCCAATTGGTTCAGCTAAGGCTCGAAATGAGAGCATATCTCCAACTGGGTCAAGAGAGGGTCCATTTGAAGCAAGAACCTAATTGGGTTGAGTCAGTCAACCTAGTTGGAGAAATTCTCTCATTTTAAGCCTCAACCGAACCAATTAGAGCCATGCTCTTGTCTCAAGCCTCAATCAACCCAATTTGATTCCTGCTCCGAATGGAGCCTCAGTCGATCCAGTTGGAGCAATGCTCTCATTTCGAGCCTCAGCCAAATCAATTGGAGCCATGACCATGCAAACCAATATAGTATAGAAAAGGGAACGTTTCTCTGTTATCTTTCAATCAAGCAAGTTCTCCCATGAGATAAGAGGTTTTACTCTTCCCACAAAATAAAAGGCTTTACTCCTCCGTGACATGACTTGAGAAGTAGTATTGACCCTCTCTATTATGCTGTTCTCCCTAAATCAAATACCTAAACAATTCATGGGGCCCTTCAAAGTTTATAAAGAGAAAAGGGTACACTGCACCCTGTAACCTAATAACCCATCTCAGGAGTTATCGGCTCGCTAGTGGAACCTTCAAGGCTTCAAGTAATCACTCCGCAATGCTCACGAGCTCTCCAAAACACTGGATTCCAGACCAACTTAGAGACTTCAGCTCGCTAGTGGTACCTTCATTGGCACTCAAACGACCTTAACAGCAACTTGGTTAAACACGGTCTAAACTCGTAATTCCCACATCAAGGTGAAGTTCTACTTAAGATGCTATCCTTTCATAGGAGATGATTCAAAGAGCATGCACCAAGCATAACCTACGATGGAAAGCACTAACAAAGCACTATAGGAAACAAAAATGGATAGCTCTTGTCTCAAGCCTCAATCAATCCAACTAGATTCCTGCACCGAATGGAGCCTCACCCGACCCAATTGGACCCATGCTCTCATTTTCAGCTTAACGTGACCCAGTTGGATTCTTGCTCTAAATTGAGTCTTAGTCGACCCAATTAGAGTGATAGGCTTGTTTCGAGCCTAACTCAACCCAATGGGTTCCTACATCAAATGGAGCCTTGGTCGACCCAAGAGCCATGCTCTTGACTGAGGCTTGAGACAAGAACATGACTCCAATTGGATCGGTTGAGGCTTGAAACAAGAGCATTTCTCCAACTAGGTCGATTGAGGCTCCATTCAGAGCAGGAATCTAATTGGCTTCATTGAGGCTTGAGATAAGAGCATGGATCCAATTGGTTTGACATTAGGCTCGAAATAAGAGCATATCTCCAACTGGGTCAACTAAGGCTCCATTCAAAGAAGGAATCCAATTGGGTTGAGTCAGCCATCCCAGTTGGAGCAATTCTCTCATTTTGAGCCTCAACCAAACCAATTAGAGCCATTCTCTTGTCGCAAGCCTCAATCAACCCAATTCGATTTCTGCTCCGAATGGAGCCTCAACTGACCCAGTTGGAGCCATGCTCTGGATTCGAGCCTAACTCGATCCAATCAGATTCCTGGTCAAAATTGAGTTTCAGTCAACCCAATTGGACCCATGCTCTCATTTTTAGCCTAATGCGACCCAGTTGGATTCCTGCTCTGAATCAAGTCTCAGTCGATCCAATTGTAGTGATAGGCTCATTTCGAGCCTAAGTCGACCCAATTGGATTCCTACTTTAAATAGAGCCTCGGCCAACCCAATTAGAGCCATGCTCTTGATTGAGGCTTGTGACATACACGTTTGGAGACACCACATAATGTTCCTAATGTTCAAAGAAGGGAGATAGTTCAGCCAAGGGAAGTGAGGTTGGATAATGAGGAATTCTATGAGGATGGGTTTGTTGGAGAAGATGATCGGGACTCAATTGTTGGTGTAAGGAGATGTGGGCGGAATAGAGTGGTTTGGAATCGGGAAGACCATGACATGGTGTGTATTAAGATGAAGATTCCTTCATTTCAAGAAAAGAGTGACCCGGAAGTCCATCTAAAATGGGAGAGGAAGGTGGAGTTGGTGTTCGATTGTCATAACTACTCAGAGTTAAAAAAGGTAAAGCTTGCTGCCATCAAATTCTTTGATTATGCAATTGTTTGGTGGGATCAATTAGCAATGAATAGCTGAAGAAATAGGGAACCTTCGATCAAGATGTGGGAAAAAATGAAGGCAGTGATGAGAAGGTGATTTGTGTCAAGTCATTACTACCAAGGGCTGTACAAAAAGTTGCAAGGTCTTAGACAAGGAAACCAAAGTGTGGAGGAGTATTTTCAGGAGATGGAGATTACCATGATTCGGGCCAATGTGGAAGAAGATCAAGATGTAACCATGGCTAGGTTTTGGCAAGGATAAAATCAAGAGATTCAGGATAGGGTGGAGATGCAACATTATTTGGAGTTGGAAGATATGGTGCACATGGCCATCCTAGTAGAGCAACAAATTAAGAGGAGGGGTGGTACACGTGTAGTCTATAGTTTGGGTTCTTCCCCATGAAAATCCAATTATGGGAGGAAAGAGGAGAAATCGGCTCCAAAACCAAAATTCAAGCCAAAACAAGCCACGATCAGCCAGGGTTCTCAAGGTAAAACCAACTATTTTAATTCTTAGAATCGAGATATTAAGTGCTTCAAATGTCAAGGCAGGGGTCACATAGCAAGCCAATGTCCAAACGAAAGAGTGATGATTATAAATGCTCAAGGAGAGATCGAGTCGAAGGATGAGCAAGAAGATAAAGTAGATGATAAGCCATCTCTTGAAGATGCCTATGATGGGCAATATGCTATGGAAGGAGAAGCATTGGTGGCGAGGCGAGTTCTTAGTGTTTAGATTAAGGAGGAAGAAAACAACCAATGAGAGAACTTGTTTCATACTTGGTGCTTTATAAATAACAAAGTTTGTAATGTTATCATTTATAGTGGGAGTTGCACAAATGTGGCCAGCACCGAACTAGTGAAAAAATTGGCATTGAATACCTCGAAACACCCACGACCATACGGGCTTCAATGGTTAAACAATTGCGGAGAAATCAAGGTGAATAGGCAAGTGTTGGTGGCATTTTCTATTGGCAAGTATGAGGATGAGGTTCTTTGTGATGTGGTACCAATGCACACATGTCACATCTTATTGGGAAGACCATAGCAGTACGATCAACGAGTCACACATGATAATGTCACTAATAGGTATTCATTTACCATTAAAAAGTAGCCCATATCTCTTGTGCTATTAACTCCAAAATAGGTTCTTGAAGACCAATTGAAGTTGCAAAAAGCAAGTGAAAAGAAGATAGAAAAAAAAAGAAGGTCGAAATTGAGAGAAAAGAAATTGAGAAAAAAGAAATTGAGAAAGAGAAAAATACAAGACAAAGTGAAAAGAGAGAGAAGGTATTTCGGCCATAGTGAGAGCAAGAGAAAAAAATTTAGTTTCATTGCAAAGAAAAATGAGATCAAGAAAGCATTATTTTTCTAATCAACCCCTTATAGTACTCATGTACAAGGAGGCCTTTTTATATACTAATGATCTTGTCAGTTTTTTGTCAAGCAACGTTCTTTCTCTTTTGCAGGAATTTGAAGAAGTATTTCTCGAAGAGGTACCTTCTGGTTTATCTCCAATCAGGGAAGTTGAACATCAAATTGACTTCATACTCGGTGCAACGATTCTAAATCGGCCAGCCTATAGAAGCAATCCCAAGGAGACAAAGGAA
>JACVBY030000002.1:12500-15531 GCA_017589505.3 Metroxylon sagu | reverse complement strand
TCAAAGGCAAGTGAGTTGTCAAAAAAGGGGTATGTGCGTGAGAGCATGAGTCCTTGTGCGGTTCTGATTTTGTTGGTGCCTAAAAAGGATGAAACATAGAGGATGTGTGTAGATTGTCAAGCTATCAACAACATTATGGTAAAGTACCACCATCCCATTTCTAGGCTAGATGATATGCTTGATGAATTGCATGGGTCTTGTGTGTTCTCAAAAATTGATCTTAAAAGTGGATACCATCAAATTAAAATGAAAAAAGGTGATGAATGGAAAACTACATTTAAAACAAAATATAGTTTGTATGAATGGTTAGTTATGCCTTTTGGATTAACTAATGCACCTAATACTTTCATGCGATTTATGAACCATGTTTTGCATGCTATCATTCAAAAGAATTTAAAAACTTGGAAAGATTGTTTGCCACATGTTGGGGTTTTAGGGTTTAGGGTTTAGGGTTTAGGGTTTTAGGGTTTAGGGTTTTAGGGTTTTAGGGTTTTAGGGTTTAGGGTTTAGGGTTTTAGGGTTTAGGGTTTAGGGGTTTAGGGGTTTAGGGTTTAGGGGTTTGGGTTTTAGGTTTTAGGTTTTAGGTTTTAGGGTTTAGGGTTTAGGGTTTAGGGTTTTAGGGTTTTAGGTTTTAGGGTTTAGGGTTTAAGGTTTTAGGGTTTTTGGGTTTAGGGTTTTAGGGTTTTAGGGTTTTAGGGGTTTAGGGGTTTAGGGTTAAGGTTTTTAGGGTTTTTAGGGTTTTAGGGTTTTTAGGGGTTTAGGGGTTTAGGGGTTTTAGGGGTTTAGGGGTTTTGGGTTTTGGGTTTTGGGTTTTGGGTTTTGGGTTTAGGGCTTAGGGTTTAGGGCTTTTTAGGGTTTTTTAGGGTTTAGGGTTTTAGGGTTTAGGGTTTAGGGGTTTAGTGGTTTTAGGGTTTTAGGGTTTTAGGGTTTTGGGTTTTGGGTTTAAGGGTTTTGGGTTTAGGGTTTAAGGGTTTAAGGGTTTAAGGGTTTTGGGTTTAGGGGTTAGGGGTTTAAGGGTTTAAGGGTTTTAGGGTTTAGGGTTTAAGGGGTTTAGGGTTTAGGGTTTAAGGGGTTTAGGGTTTTAGGGTTTTAGGGTTTTAAGGTTTTAGGGTTTAGGGTTTAGGGTTTAGGGTTTTAGGGTTTAGGGTTTAGGGTTTAGGGTTTAGGGTTTAGGGGTTTAGGGTTTAGGGGTTTGGGGTTTAGGGGTTTAGGGTTTAGGGTTTAGGGTTTTAGGGTTTTAGGGTGTAGGGTTTTTGAGCTTTTGGGTTTTAGGGTTTTAGGGGTTTAGGGGTTTTAGGGTTTTAGGGGTTTAGGGTTTTAGGGTTTTAGGGGTTTTAGGGGTTTTAGGGTTTAGGGTTTAGGGTTTAGGGTTTAGGGGGTTTAGGGGTTTAGGGGTTTAGGGTTTAGGGTTTAGGGTTTAGGGGTTTAGGGGTTTTAGGGTTTTAGGGTTTAGGGTTTAGGGTTTAGGGTTTTTAGGGTTTTAGGGTTTAGGGTTTTTAGGGTTTAGGGGTTTTAGGGTTTTAGGGTTTAGGGTTTTAGGGTTTTAGGGTTTTAGGGTTTAGGGTTTAGGGTTTAGGGGTTTAGGGTTTAGGGTTTAGGGGTTTAGGGTTTTAGGGGTTTAGGGGTTTTAGGGTTTTAGGGTTTAAGGGTTTAGGGTTTAGGGGTTAGGGTTTTTAGGGTTTAGGGTTTTTAGGGTTTTTTTAGGGGGTTTGGGGTTTTAGGGGTTTAGGGTTTTAGGGTTTTGGGGTTTAGGGTTTTGGGTTTAGGATTTAGGTTTTAGGGTTTTAGGGTTTTAGGGGTTTAGGGTTTTAAGGTTTTAAGGGGTTAGGGGTTAGGGGTTAGGGTTTAGGGTTTAGGGTTTAGGGTTTAAAGGTTTAGGGTTTTAGGGTTTTAGGGTTTTAGGGTTTTAGGTTTAGGGTTTTAGGGTTTTAGGTTTTTAGGGTTTTTAAGGTTTTTAGGGTTTAGGGTTTAGGGTTTAGGTTTTAGGGTTTTAGGGGTTTAGGGGTTTACGGTTTTAGGGGTTTAGGTTTTAGGGGTTTAGGGTTTAGGGTTTTTTAGGGTTTAGGGTTTAGGGTTTTTAGGGTTTTAGGGTTTTAGGGTTTAGGGTTTTTTAGGGTTTAGGTTTTAGGGTTTTTTTAGGGTTTAGGGTTTAGGTTTAGGGTTTAGGGGTTTAGGGTTTAGGTTTTAGGGTTTAGGGTTTAAGGTTTAGGGTTTTAGGGTTTTAGGGTTTAGGGTTTTAGGGTTTTAGGGTTTTAGGGTTTAGGGTTTAGGGTTTAGGGTTTTAGGGTTTTAGGGTTTTAGGATTTAGGGTTTAGGGTTTAGGGTTTTAGGGTTTTAGGGTTTTAGGGTTTAGGGTTTTAGGGTTTTAGGTTTTTAGGGTTTTTAGGGTTTAGGTTTTAGGGTTTAGGTTTTAGGGTTTAGGGTTTTAGGATTTAGGGGTTTCAGGGTTTAGGGGGTTTAGGGTTTAGGGGTTTAGGGTTTAGGGTTTAGGGTTTTAGGGTTTAGGGTTTAGGGTTTAGGGTTTTAGGGTTTTAGGGTTTAGGGTTTTAGGGTTTTAGGGTTTAGGGTTTTAGGGTTTTAGGGTTTTAGGGTTTTAGGGTTTTAGGGTTTAGGGTTTTAGGGTTTTTAGGGTTTAGGGTTTTAGGGTTTAGGGTTTAGGGTTTAGGGTTTTAGGGTTTAGGGTTTTAGGGTTTAGGGTTTTAGGGTTTTAGGGTTTAAGGGTTTAGGGTTTAGGGTTTAGGGTTTTAGGGTTTTAGGGTTTAGGGTTTTAGGGTTTTAGGGTTTTAGGGTTTAGGGTTTTAGGGTTTTAAGGGTTTAGGGTTTAGGGTTTTAGGGTTTTAGGGTTTAGGGTTTAGGGTTTTTAGGGTTTAGGGTTTAGGGTTTAGGGTTTAGGGTTTAGGGTTTAGGTTTTAGGGTTTTAGGGTTTTAGGGTTTTAGGGTTTAGGGTTTAGGGTTTTAGGGTTTAGGGTTTTAGGGTTTTTAGGGTTTTAGGGTTTAGGGTTTAGGTTTTAGGGTTTAGGGTTTAGGGTTT
>JACVBY030000002.1:0-7500 GCA_017589505.3 Metroxylon sagu | reverse complement strand
TTTAGGGTTTTAGGGTTTTAGGGTTTAGGGTTTAGGGTTTAAAGTTTTAGGTTTTTAGGTTTTAGGGTTTTAGGGTTTTTGGGTTTAGGGTTTAGGGTTTAGGGTTTAGGGTTTAGGTTTTTAGGTTTTAGGTTCTTAGGTTTTTAGGTTTTTAGGTTTTAGGGTTTTAGGGTTTAGGGTTTTAGGGTTTTAGGGTTTAGGGTTTAGGGGTTTAGGGTTTAGGGGTTAGGGGTTTTAGGAGTTTTAGGTTTTTTAGGGGTTTAGGGTTTAGGTTTAGGGTTTAGGGTTTAGGGTTTAGGGTTTTAGGGTTTTAGGGTTTAGGGTTTTAGGGTTTTAGGGTTTTAGGGGGTTTAGGGTTTAGGGTTTAGGGTTTTTTAGGGTTTTAGGGGTTTTTAGGTGTTTTAGGGTTTTTAGTGTTTTAAGGGTTTTAGGGGTTTTTAGGGGTTTTAGGGTTTAGGTTTTAGGGTTTAGGGTTTAGGGTTTTAGGGGTTTAGGGTTTAGGGTTTTAAGGTTTAGGTTTTAGGTTTTAGGTTTTAGGTTTTAGGTTTTAGGGTTTTAGGGTTTTAGGTTTTAGGTTTTAGGGTTTTAGGGTTTAGGGTTTAGGTTTTAGGGTTTTGGGTTTAGGGTTTAGGTTTTAGGGTTTTAGGGGTTTAGGGTTTAGGGTTTAGGGTTTAGGGTTTAGGGTTTAGGTTTAAGGGTTTAAGGTTTAAGGTTTTAAGGGTTTAGGGTTTAAGGGTTTAAGGGTTTATGATTTAAGGGTTTAAGGGTTTAGGGTTTATAGGATTTAAGGGTTTAGGGTTTAGGGTTTAGGGTTTATAGGGTTTAAGGTTTATAGGGTTTATAGGGTTTATAGGGTTTATAAGGTTTTTAGGGTTTTAGGGTTTTAGGGTTTGGGTTTTAGGGTTTTAGGGTTTTAAGGGTTTTAAGGGTTTAAGGGTTTAAGGTTTAAGGGTTAAGGGTTTAACGGTTTAAGTGTTTAAGGGTTTAAGGGTTTAGGGTTTTAGGGTTTAGGGTTTAGGGTTTAGGTTTTAGGATTTAGGGTTTAGGGTTTTAGGGTTTTAGGGTTTTAGGGTTTTAGGGTTTAGGGTTTTAGGGTTTTAGGGTTTTAGGGTTTAGGGTTTAGGGTTTAGGGTTTAGGTTTTAGGGTTTAGGTTTAAGGGTTTAGGTTTAAGGGTTTAAGGGTTTAAGGGTTTAGGGTTTAGGGTTTAGGGTTTGGGTTTTAGGGTTTTAGGGTTAGGGGTTTAGGGGTTTAGGGTTTAGGGTTTAGGGTTTAGAGGTTAGGGGTTTAGGGGTTTAAGGGTTAGGGTTAGGGGTTTAGGGTTTTAGGGTTTTAGGGTTTAGGGCTTAGGGCATAGGGCTTAGGGGTTTTAGGGTTTAGGGCTTAGGGCTTAGGGCTTAGGGGTTTTAGGGTTTAGGGTTTTAGGGGTTTAGGGTTTTAGGGTTAAGGGTTTTAGGGTTTAAGGGTTTTAGGGTTTTAGGGTTTTAAGGGTTAGGGTTTTAGGGGTTTAGGGTTTAGGGTTTTAGGGTTTTAGGGGTTTAGGGTTTAGGGGTTTTAGGGTTTTAGGGTTTAGGGTTTAGGGTTTAGGGTTTAGGGGTTTTAGGGTTTTAGGGTTTAGGGTTTAGGGTTTAGGGTTTAGGGTTTAGGGGTTTTTGGGTTTTTGGGTTTAGGGGGTTAGGGGTTTAGGGGTTTAGGGGTTTTTGGGTTTAGGGGGTTAGGGGTTTAGGGGTTTAGGGTTCAGGGGTTAGGGTTCAGGGGTTTAGGGTTCAGGGGTTCAGGGTTCAGGGTTTTAGGGGTTCAGGGTTCAGGGTTTTTTGGGTTTTAGGGTTTCAGGGTTTTTTGGGTTTTAGGGTTTTTGGGATTTTGGGTTTTTTGGGTTTTTGGGTTTTTGGGTTTTGGGTTTTTGGGTTTTGAGTTTTGGGGTTTTGGGGTTTTAGGGTTTAGGGTTTTAGGGTTTTAGGGTTTTAAGGTTTAGGTTTTAGGGTTTTAGGGTTTAAGGGTTTAAGGGTTTTAGGGTTTTGGGGTTTAAGGGTTTAAGGGTTAAGGGTTAAGGGTTAAGGGTTAAGGGTTAAGGGTTTAAGGGTTTAAGGGTTTAAGGGTTTAAGGGGTTTAGGGGTTTAGGGGTTTAGGGTTTTAGGGTTTAGGGTTTAAGGTTTAGGGTTTACGATTTTAGGGTTTTGGTTAGGTTTTAGGGTTTTAGGGTTTTAGGGTTTAGGGTTTTAGGGTTTAAGGTTTTAGGGTTTTAGGGTTTTAGGGTTTAGGGTTTAGGGTTTTAGGGTTTAAGGGTTTAAGGGTTTTGGGGTTTTGGGGTTTAAGGGTTTAAGGGTTTAAGGGTTAAGGGTTAAGGGTTAAGGGTTAAGGGTTTAAGGGTTTAAGGGTTTAAGGGTTTAAGGGATTTAGGGGTTTAGGGTTTTAGGGTTTAGGGTTTAGGGTTTAGGGTTTAGGATTTTAGGGTTTTGGTTAGGTTTTAGGGTTTTAGGGTTTTAGGGTTTAGGGTTTAGGGTTTAGGGTTTAGGATTTTAGGGTTTTGGTTAGGTTTTAGGGTTTTAGGGTTTTAGGGTTTAGGGTTTTAGGGTTTTAGGGTTTTAGGGGTTAGGGGTTTAGGGGTTAGGGGTTTTGGGGTTTTGGGTTTTTGGTTTTGAGGTTTAGGGGTTTAGGTTTTAGGTTTTAGGGTTTTTGGGATTTGGGGTTTGGGTTTGGGATTTTGGGGTTTGGGGTTTAGGGCTTTTAGGGCTTTTAGGGTTTAGGGTTTTAGGGTTTTAGGGTTTTAGGGGTTTAGGGGTTTAGGGTTTTAGGGGTTAGGGGTTAGGGGTTAGGGGTTAGGGTTCTAGGGTTCTAGGGTTCTAGGTTTTAGGGTTTTAGGGTTTTAGGGTTTAGGGGTTTAGGGGTTTAGGGTTTAGGGTTTATGGGTTTATGGGTTTATGAGGTTTAGGGTTTTAAGGTTTTAGGGTTTAGGTTTTAGGGTTTAGGTTTTAGGGTTTAGGGTTTTAGGGTTTTAGGGTTTTAAGGGTTTTAAGGGTTTTAAGGGTTTAAGGGTTTAAGGGTTTAAGGTTTAAGGGTTAAGGGTTTAAGGGTTTAAGGGTTTAAGGGTTTAAGGGTTTAGGGTTTTAGGGTTTAGGGTTTAGGGTTTAGGGTTTAGGTTTTAGGATTTAGGGTTTAGGGTTTTAGGGTTTTAGGGTTTTAGGGTTTAGGGTTTAGGGTTTTAGGGTTTTAGGGTTTTAGGGTTTTAGGGTTTAAGGTTTTAGGGTTTTAGGGTTTTAGGGGTTTAGGGGTTAAGGGGTTAGGGGTTAGGGGTTTAGGGGTTTAAGGGTTTAAGGGTTTAAGGGTTTAGGGTTTAAGGTTTAAGGGTTTTAGGGTTTTAGGGTTTTAGGGTTTAGGGTTTAGGGTTTAGGGTTTAGGGTTTAGGGTTTAGGGTTTAGGTTTTAGGGTTTTAGGGTTTTAGGGTTTAAGGGTTTAAGGGTTTAAGGGTTTAGGGCTTAAGGGTTTAGGTTTAAGGGTTTAGGGTTTAAGGGTTAGGTTTAGGGTTTTAGGGTTTAGGTTTTAGGGTTTAGGGTTTATGATTTTTTGGTTTTAGGGTTTTAGGGGTTTAGGGTTTAGGGGTTTAGGGGTTTAAGGATTAGGGTTTAGGGTTTTAGGGTTTTAAGGTTTTAGGGCTTAAGGGTTTAGGGTTTAAGGGTTTAAGGTTTAAGGGTTAAGGGTTTAAGGGTTAAGGGTTTAGGGTTTAGGGTTTAGGGTTTAGGGTTTAGGGTTTTAGGGTTTTAGGGTTTTAGGTTTTAGGGTTTTAGGGTTTAGGGGTTTATGGGTTAGGGGTTAGGGTTTAGGGTTTTAGGGTTTTAGGTTTTAGGGTTTTAGGGTTTAGGTTTTAAGGTTTTAGGTTTTAGGGTTTAGGGTTTTAGGGTTTAAGGGTTAGGATTTTAGGTTTAGGGTTTTAGGGTTTAGGTTTAGGGGTTTAGGGTTTTAGGGTTTAGGGTTTTAGGGTTTAGGGTTTAGGGTTTAGGGTTTAGGGTTTTAGGGTTTTAGGGTTTTAGGGTTTTAGGGTTTTAGGGTTTAGGTTTTAGGGTTTTAGGGTTTTAGGGTTTTAGGGTTTTAGGGTTTTAGGGTTTAGGGTTTAGGGTTTAAGGGTTTAGGGTTTTAGGGTTTAGGGTTTTAAGGGTTTAGGGTTTTAGGGTTTTAGGGTTTAGGGTTTTAGGGTTTTAGGGTTTTAGGTTTTAGGGTTTTAGGGTTTTAGGGTTTTAGGGTTTTAGGGTTTTAGGGTTTTAGGGTTTAGGGTTTTAGGGTTTAGGGTTTTAGGGTTTTAGGTTTTAGGGTTTAGGGTTTAGGGTTTAGGGTTTAGGGTTTTAGGGTTTAGGGTTTTAGGGTTTAGGGTTTAGGGTTTAGGGTTTTAGGGTTTTAGGGTTTTAGGGTTTTAGGGTTTTAGGGTTTAGGGTTTAGGGTTTAGGGTTTTAGGGTTTAGGGTTTTAGGGTTTAGGGTTTTAGGGTTTAGGGTTTAGGGTTTAGGGTTTTAGGGTTTTAGGGTTTAGGGTTTTAGGGTTTAGGGTTTAGGGTTTTAGGGTTTAGGGTTTTAGGGTTTAGGGTTTTAGGGTTTAGGTTTTAGGGTTTTAGGGTTTTAGGGTTTTAGGGTTTAGGGTTTAGGGTTTTAGGGTTTAGGGTTTTAGGGTTTAGGGTTTAGGGTTTAGGGTTTTAGGGTTTAGGGTTTTAGGGTTTTAGGGTTTTAGGGTTTAGGGTTTAAGGTTTAGGGTTTTAGGGTTTAGGGTTTAGGGTTTAGGGTTTTAAGGGTTTAGGGTTTAGGGTTTTGGGTTTAGGGTTTAGGGTTTAGGGTTTTAGGGTTTAGGGTTTAGGGTTTAGGGTTTAGGGTTTTAGGTTTTAGGGTTTAGGGTTTAGGGTTTAGGGTTTTAGGGTTTTAGGTTTTAAGGGTTTAGGGTTTAGGGTTTAGGGTTTTAGGGTTTTAGGGTTTAGGGTTTAGGGTTTTAGGGTTTTTAGGGTTTTAGGGTTTTAGGGTTTAGCGTTTAGGGTTTAGGGTTTTAGGGTTTAGGGTTTAGGTTTTAGGGGTTTAGGGTTTAGGGTTTTAGGGTTTAAGGGTTTAGGGTTTTAGGGTTTAGGGTTTAGGTTTTAGGGTTTTAGGGTTTAGGGTTTTAGGTTTAGGGTTTAGGGTTTTAGGGTTTTAGGGTTTTTAGGTTTTAGGGTTTAGGGTTTAGGGTTTTAGGGTTTTAGGGTTTTAGGGTTTTAGGGTTTTAGGGTTTAGGGTTTTTAGGGTTTAGGGTTTAGGGTTTTAGGGTTTAGGGTTTAGGGTTTTAGGGTTTTAGGGTTTAGGGTTTTAGGGGTTTAGGGTTTAGGGTTTAGGGTTTAGGGTTTTAGGGTTTTAGGGTTTAGGGTTTAGGGTTTAGGGTTTAGGGTTTTAGGGTTTTAGGGTTTAGGGTTTAGGGTTTTAGGGTTTAGGGTTTAGGGGTTTAGGGTTTTAGGGTTTTAGGGTTTTAGGGTTTAGGGTTTAGGGTTTTAGGGTTTTAGGGTTTTAGGGTTTTAGGGTTTAGGGTTTTAGGGTTTTAGGGTTTTAGGGTTTAGGGTTTAGGGTTTAGGGTTTAGGGTTTAGGGTTTTAGGGTTTTTAGGGTTTTAGGTATTTAGGGTTTAGGGTTTTAAGGGTTAGGGTTTAAGGTTTAGGGTTTTAGGGTTTAGTGTTTAAGGGTTTAGGGTTTAAGGGTTTAGGGTTTAACGATTTTAGGGTTTAGGGTTTTAGGGTTTAGGGTTTTAGGGTTTTAGGTTTTAGGTTTTAGGTTTTAGGTTTTAGGGTTTTAGGGTTTAGGGTTTAGGGTTTTAGGGTTTAGGGTTTAGGGTTTAGGGTTTAGGTTTTAGGGTTTAGGGTTTTAGGGTTTAGGGTTTTAGGGTTTTAGGGTTTTAGGGTTTAGGGTTTAGGGTTTAGGGTTTAGGGTTTAGGGGTTTTAGGGTTTTTAGGTTTTAGGGTTTAGGGTTTAGGGGTTTAGGGGTTTAGGGGTTTTAGGGTTTAGGGTTTTAGGGTTTAGGGTTTAGGGTTTAGGGTTTAGGGTTTAGGGTTTTAGGGTTTTAGGGGTTTAGGGTTTTAGGGTTTTGGGGTTTAGGGTTTAGGGTTTAGGGTTTAGGGTTTAGGGTTTTAGGGTTTTAGGGTTTTAGGGTTTTAGGGTTTTAGGGTTTAGGGTTTAGGGTTTTAGGGTTTTAGGGTTTTAGGGTTTTAGGTTTTAGGGTTTTAGGGTTTTAGGGTTTAGGGTTTAGGGTTTAGGGTTTTAGGGTTTAGGGTTTTAGGGTTTTAGGGTTTTAGGGTTTTAAGGTTTTAGGGTTTAGGGTTTAGGGTTTAGGGTTTAGGGTTTAGGGTTTAGGGTTTAGGGTTTTAGGGTTTTAGGGTTTAGGGTTTTAGGGTTTAGGGTTTTAGGGTTTTAGGGTTTTAGGTTTTGGGTTTAAGGTTTAAGGGTTTAAGGGTTTAGGGTTTAGGGTTTAGGGTTTAAGGTTTTAGGGTTTAGGGTTTTAGGGTTTAGGGGTTTAGGGGTTTAGGGTTTTAGGGTTTAGGGTTTAGGGTTTAGGGTTTAGGGTTTAGGGTTTTAGGGTTTAGGGTTTTAGGTTTTAGGGTTTAGGGTTTAGGGTTTAGGGTTTAGGGTTTAGGGTTTTAGGGTTTTAGGGTTTTAGGGTTTTAGGGTTTAGGGTTTTAGGGTTTAGGGTTTAGGGTTTTAGGGTTTTAGGGTTTTAGGGTTTAGGGTTTTAGGTTTTAGGTTTTAGGGTTTTAGGGGTTTAGGGTTTTAGGGTTTTAGGGTTTAGGGTTTAGGGGTTTAGGGGTTTAAGGGTTTAGGGTTTAGGTTTTAGGGTTTTAGGGTTTTAGGGTTTTAGGGTTTAGGGTTTAGGGTTTAGGGTTTTAGGGTTTAGGGTTTAGGGTTTAGGGTTTTAGGGTTTTAGGGTTTTAGGGTTTAGGGTTTTAGGGTTTTAGGGTTTAGGGTTTTAGGTTTTAGGGTTTTAGGGTTTTAGGGTTTAGGGTTTTAGGGTTTTAGGGTTTAGGGTTTAGGGTTTTAGGGTTTTAGGGTTTTAGGGTTTTAGGTTTTAGGGTTTTAGGGTTTTAGGGTTTAGGGTTTTAAGGGTTTAGGGGTTTAGGGTTTAAGGGTTTAAGGGTTTAGGGTTTAAGGTTTTAGGGTTTTAGGGTTTTAGGGTTTAGGGTTTAGGGTTTAGGATTTAGGGTTTAGGGTTTAGGTTTTAGGGTTTTAGGGTTTAGGGTTTAGGGTTTAGGGTTTAGGTTTTAGGGTTTAAGGTTTTAGGTTTTAGGGTTTTAGGGTTTTAGGGTTTAAGGGTTTAAGGGTTTAGGGCTTAAGGGTTTAGGTTTAAGGGTTTAGGGTTTAAGGGTTAGGTTTAGGGTTTTAGGGTTTAGGTTTTAGGGTTTAGGTTTTAGGGTTTTAGGTTTTAGGGTTTTAGGGTTTAGGGTTTAGGGGTTTAGGGGTTTAGGGTTTAGGGTTTAGGGTTTTAGGGTTTTAGGGTTTTAGGGTTTAAGGGTTTA
>JACVBY030000075.1:0-60362 GCA_017589505.3 Metroxylon sagu | reverse complement strand
AGATTAATCAGGACCATTCCTTAGCCAGGCATCAGCAGCAAAGATATGGCCTCAGAATCACACGAGCGGATGACAATGGACAACTTGATCGAGGGATGCATGGTGGAGACTATTATTGGCTTTGTCGGATTAAGTAGCCTGGCCGGAATCCACTTGAACAGAGTCATTGGATTGCGAGGCTGAGAAGGTCAATCGTCCACGCTGGCGGCTGAATCCTAAAGATTGTCTGCTACCATCGGCATTCAAACCGAGGACAAGCAAGGGAATTGGCCTCATGCAGCCCAATCTTTTGAATCCAAGAACAGTTTGTTCAATCTTTCCACTCCAGGAATTCGTCAGGCGTCCTAAATTCCACACCACATGTTCTTCCTCTTTTATTTTGGTCACCTGTAGGAGGCGAATGTTCAACATAGCTCAAAATCCATAGTGCTGCTTCCACTACAGTTTCCCAATGTTACAACAATTTACATCAACAAGATCAACGATCAAAGGTCGATAGGTTAACAGAAAAGTAGCAGCAGGCTAACTGCACCCCTATCAGTAAACTTGGTTAAGGTTTTCAGAATCCTTCCCAGTGCTCTCAAATGCCAGCTCTGAATGTCCAAAAAAAAAAAAAAATCAAGCAGGAAACTTTTAGAGCATTCTCATCGGCAACCTTAAAGCAAAGCAAAGCAAAGCATGGAACATGGATAGAAATCCATTTTTGAACCACTGCATTTTATAGTATAGAATCATATTTACATTCATATTTACGACATATGGATGGACCGACCATCATCCTTTTATGGTTACAACCGATGGATTCTGCACAGGTTTTCATGATTCTTTCTATCCCTAATCCAAAGGAGAGGAGTCCCTGCTAAACAAATGATGGAAAGGCTTTCTGCAATGATTTCACTTTCCCATAGGTTCCCTCCCTACCTTTGGCAGACTGGTTGTGTGTCGTGTGATGCTACTTTGGTGAAACCTTATGTACACAACTGGACCAGCAAATTCTAGGAGTAAGACCTGACCAATCCAAGGTTATAAAGGGATCTGGACTTGAAGAGACCACCAAAGAGAAATCTGGTAGGAGTCTCCTGAGGAGATTTGGGCAGATCCGCATGGCCCTTCACCTGTAGTCCAGACTGGCCTAGCGCCTGCCTTATAGCATCTAAGGTCTTGGCATCCACTGAATTACCAGCAGCATCACGGACATAGAAAGTGTTGATGGCTTTCCCTCTTCGTGTTGATACTTCTGCCCTTGTGACAGTTAAGCTGTTCTCACGGAAGATGCGAGTAACTTCTGATAGCAAACCTACTCTATCACTTATACACAATTCCAGCTTGAGACCCTGCAAGACATGCATAATATGTCTGAGAATGAGGCATGCTTCAAAGAGATCAAGCATTCAGTGCAAGCAGGTAACCAACAAAGGTGGTAGTAAACATAATTTCTATTTCCTCTTATATGCAACAGTTTTATATGTCATGTTTCCATTGTTTTCCATGGCTTCACGCTCAAAGCAGAATGAGATGTAGGAGTTCATCTAGCACATTGCGAGCTGACCCCATAAGAAACTGATTTGCTGACAAAAAAATCAAGCAGAGATCATGTTAATAATTACCTCAGATACTCTCCTCTCGATAGCTGCTTCAAGACACTGGATCACTCGCTGTCTCTCAGCTTCTGAGTTGACGGGGGACCCATCTATGTGCCGGATATAGAACTCCTTCAGGAATATAGGAATATAAGAAAATAAAACATGTAAGGATAATATCCTTTCAAGTGAAGGGCTAAAAACTTCGTCATACTAACCACACAATAATAAAGATGAAACCTTATGAAGTACCTGATAAGCTTCTTGGCCCTCAGCATCCACATTCCCATGGAAAACCACATACTGCATATCTGTCAGAGTGCAAACTGTGTCGAAGAGAAGCTTTGGCCTATCCTTACATCGAATGGTCACCACAGAATAATCCTTATCAAGCCAATTGACAACAGTCACCTTTGGCCTATGGTTTTCATTCCCAGTATCACCGTCAGACCTCTCATAATCCCGATCAGCAAACATCATCTGATGGAGCCTTCGATCTGTGTGGGTGTGCCCCATAGAAACTGCTGTCCTGGCTCCTCGGGCCTTATTGTTCCCTTTAAGCACATTACAGAGAAGCTCCTTGATTCTAGAAAGCCTTTCTGGATCTGTGATTGCCAAACCTGTCTCAATGTCAGTCACTTCCATCACCGATGCAGCTCTTGTATTGTGTGTCCACACCTCTGCATTCACCACATTGCACTTCAGGCTGGTGAGCACTGCACTCACTTCAGAGAGCAGACCAGGTCTATCAGTCCCAGTTAACTCGATCACAGTGTAATCCAAGGAAGGCGCTACACCCACCGATCTCCTGCGCGAGGGTACAAAAGAAGAATCTGCCCCCAAGGACTGCAGTAAACCCAACCACATGCATGGCTCATCAGCATAGGCACGTAATTATTGGAAATAAGCATTACATTACAGTGACATGAAAACTCTACCTTACGTATATAATCCATTATTTCATTGATCTTAAATTCGTCGCTTATTTTCTTTCCATCCCGATCGGTCACATTAAAAACTGTCGAAATCCAGTCATTACCAATGAGGAAAAGAGTTTTCACTGCTGGTTGCAATAAATGACAAAGAGCAACAGGAGAGAGAGAGAGAGAGAGAGAGAGAGAGAGAGAGAGAGAGAGGAGAGGGGAGAAATAAATAAACTATGAAATCTATGTTTTACCATCCATGAACCATCCACCATCAGAGGATATATAAGCCTTTCTGGTGATAAGATTCAGATCAGTAAGGACTTGAACTACTTCTAAAAGAATTCCATACTTGTTTGCACTGTCAACCTAAAAGACCACAATTTTGGACAAACTATCAGCATAACAACCACAAATATGCTTTCAAAGCAAGGAATCAACAGAGGAAGAGATCATCGCTTACCCGAATAACTGTTGCATTAGCGCAGCATTCGTTATCAATCACAACCCTAACAAGTGAAAGAGATCAAGAGATTCAGAATCTCTTCATATTCTGGAACAGAATAAGAAAACTAATGGCAGATTGATTGAATATGGTAATAGTATCACAAAATTACCTTGGAGGGTTCATCCTTTGGATGAATTTTTCGTACTCATCATCGCTGTCCCACGATGGACTCAGATCCCCTTCCATGCAAAGTAACGCCAGAAATCAGATACCAGAAACGAAATTTTTCCAGACAAAATAGGTAAAAAAAAAGAACTGATACAGAAGATGAACATAATTCACAAAGAAGCAAAATTTTCAATTATGCATAATAGAAATTATCAAGTAACAAGAAAACGTACTAAGTACTAAAGCGAAAGACCAAATTTTAACAGGAAAAAATTCAGGATCTTTTCAAGATTTCCGGCGACGAAAAGAAACCTAAACCTAATGACCTAACACACGATGCAAATAAATACATAGAAATTTTCAAGATTTCCGGGGAGAAAAACCCCAGCCCGCGGAATCCAATAACCAATCCAGCCAAACAGCGAGTAAAAACCACGAAATTCGCAAAAACGGGAGAAGAAGAGCAATTTGCGAGCATATTCAGAACCCACTAAGGAATCCTCCAAGAATCCAAATATATCGATTACAAAGGCGGAAAACTTCAAGCCAGGGAGGTGTTTCGAACAGCAAGGAATAGGAAGAGACAGATACCCATCATGGGCGAAGGAATCCAAGCCGAACAGAGGGCGCTCCGCCTGCCTTCTTTCTTTCTCTTGCTCCCTTGCTCGGCGGCGAGGAGGAAAAGAGTTCTTGAAGGCCAAGTAGCGGCCGACGCGGATATTTATCAGGGGCAAAGTCGCTCGCTCGCTCGCGCGAATGAGAAGGGCTTTGGAGCGAGGGGAAGGAGAGGGGAGCGTTTCCAACAGAAGAAAGGGGTGCGCTGTCGCTCTATAAAGTTGCCTCTTTTCTCTCTCTGAGTTGGCGCTGGGTGGCCAAACTGCGTACGTTAGCGACGGAAGTAGGCCTTGCTTGCCTAAACGGGGCTTTAATGATTTTTTATATATATATATATATATAAATTCTTGCTGGTTTTAACAAGTAGGGGTTTAGATTTGGGCTGGAGGGGAGAAAGGAGGCGGCCACAGCTGGCTTTCCACGTTTAGATATGTGCAAAGTTTGATAATACAAGAAGAAAATAAAGTCTCAAAACTTTTTTCTTTTCTTTTTTTTTTTTTTTTTTTTTCACTTCACTCTTTGGTGATAGAATTACCTGCAAATAACCCCACAGTTTACCGAGTTGATGCGATAGTCATCGATCAGATCCTGCCTATTGTTTAACCAATGTCTGCTTTCCTTGCTAAATCTTACTATTGTTTAACAAAAAATCTTACTAATCTGGATCAAATCCCATCGTGCCTCCATCTTTTTAGAGCTTCAAGGATCACTATAAAGGTTCTTAGATTCGAAAGCCTTTTCTATCGGTTTCTTTTATAAGTTCCTTAGCTTTGAAGATGTTAGAAGATTTTTCTACAAGATTATTTAAAAAATATCGGTTTCACATAAATTACATATCTTCGCATTGAGGGATAAATTTCAAACCGAATAAAGGTTAATAAAAAAAGCTTGAACGATAAGCCGCTCAATGTGCGGAGAGCCTTTAGATATGGTATCCCACCTCTTTCTCTCTTGCTGATTTAGTGGCTTTATTCGGAAGATGTCCCTTCCTTTTTTACCGTGACTAGCTCTGATATATTAAGTAAATCAAGATTCCTTCATCATCCGTGATTTTTCTGAAGAGTTAGGATTATTCCTCTTCAATAGAGATATGCTTTGGATTAAGGCCTCTCCTTTCATTGATATATTTAGAACGAAAGAAATTCAAAGATTTTTTTTTGTAAATCCACTCCCACTTATATCATCTTTAGAAAAATTCTACTCTCCTTTGACACATGAGAATGTCTCTTGAGAGGAAGGGTGGCAACTATTGATGCATCTTTGAAATATATTCTTCATATCTCTTAATGCCTTTCCTATATTTTCTTATTTTATACATAATTCTCTATAATAAAATTGAGAAAATTCTCTTCAATTATAGTAAAGAAAAATAAGATTTCCATGTTTAACCAGTGAGTTGAGCAAATCTGGCAAGGGATCATGATTCTAATGGTCATATATGATATCAAGAGACAAGTGATGTGGCCTTTTTTTTTTTTTTTTTTTGGGTCCAAGCTAATTGTTAGAGGTGCCATCAATCAACTAAATCTAGGCTTGAACAAAGATTTTTGAGCTTAAACAAGCAATTTGGTCCAGTCTAGACCTATAACCGTGGGCAATTGATTACATTGACTTCACACAGCTATCATTTCGGTATATCTCTCGGTGTAGAATGAGACTGGATTTTATGTTTTACAAATTATGTTTATACATGAGATATTTCTTATTATTTTTCCCTAAGATTTGATTATGCCAAAAATGGTCCAAATTAATTTACTTTGATTCAAAAAAGTATAGAATATTTAAAAGTTTAGAATTAATATATGACAATGAGTCAAGAAGTTATAGCAATTTTAGACTATTATCTAACTAAAATTAACCTCAACTTGCTTTCTTTACCTTATGTCCATTTTTTCTAGAGGCATGTTATATCATAAAGAAACTAAGGGTATATTTGATTTTTGAAAATGACTCTATTTTTATTTTTATAAAAAATAAAAAGTACTTATGAAAATATATTGGGTGAATGAAAGTAAAAATAGCTTTCTGGTAAAAACAACTCTAAAATGGTAGAAAATTAAAAATATTTTAAAGATGTTTTTACTATTTTCATCAAAACAAAGGATAAAAAAAAAGAAGTAAAAAATAAAGGCTAAAACATTTTTTTAAAAAAAAGAGAAGTTGATGATATTCTCTTAAATTTTTTTCCTATCATTTTAAAAGATATAATTTATAATAAAAATAAAAAATAAAAATATTCTCGAAAATCAAATCTAACCTAATATTCTAGCTCGTTGAATCATTTGAATTCACTAAAAACCTATCCCTTCCTCCTTTTGCAACTATGTAGATAGTTTACTAGGGATTTATATGATAGAAATCATATTAAAGAGCATAATAAACACACACTTTGGAGTCTTCCTTTAATAGCATTATATTATTTGGAGTTCTTAGAAAATATGTCACATGTTGGACAAGAGCCAAGGAAGTTCTAGGTAGGTCTTAAAAAAAGGTAAGATAGAAAAGGGTTTGGACTCACTCATGAGTTTGGCATCTTTGTCCAGGTTCATAGCTCACTATATGTCACTATGTATAAAAGAAAGAATAGACAAATGATTTATGTGGATATCTTTAGACTTTTTTTCTTTCTAATACCAACCGGATGATAATCACAAAGGTCTTTGGTCTAGTTGTGAAAAGAGTACAAGATTGGCTAGAAAGAGCAATTATACATTAACTATGAAATAAGTATGAGCAATACTAATAATTTCATTAAAAAGATATATGTTAAAAAGAATGGATATCTCTATTGGTTAAAGTTTTTTCTAAAAATCTAATTTTACTATGATATACCGATTAAATTTACCATAAGTTAATCCTATAAATAAAGTCTCCCTAGCATGTTTAAATTGTAGCTAGCCATCAAAGTGTCAACTTTGAATGAAAAAGGCCTAAAAAGAAAATCTAATGCATAATTGTTTGTTGAAATATAAATACCAAACTATATTGATGGGTAAATTAAGATAAAAACAAAGGTGCACTAAGAAATGTGTACATTACTCAATGACCTTAAGAGTTTGAATTTAGTAAAGATACTTGCTTTTTAAAAAAAATAAAAAATAAAAAGAAGACAAGAAGATATCTATTTATAAGTTAGTTAAAGAAGGTTCGAAATAAATATATGGCAAGATAAATGAACCTATAGTGGGATGATTCTAATAATAAGTACAAATTATGGGGTACTAAAGCATTGAGATAAGGATTCAGCTAAAAGATGTAAATTTAAGTAAAAATTATGCCTTAAAGTTACAAAAGTGAATAACACTCTAGCGGGAAAAAAAAAAAAACTACAAATATTTGCTTGAAGTGGACATATATAAAACAAAATTTAATATGACATAAGCCAGCAATGCATTGATTGATTTTTTCAATAATGTTTGAGGGCTTAAGCAAAGCATCAATTAGAGAACTAGGAAAAAAAGGGATGATACCATGTCCCAACTACAAGAGTTCTAAGATTCATGGAAAATATAGAAAATATAGAACGTTGATGGATTTAAGATTTCTCAAGGAGATGGGAAATGTTTTAAGGTTTTTTCTCTTAGAAAACAAGGTGCATCGTTCTCTTTATGATGTAAACAAAATAGTCCTATAATCAAAATTGCATGAGTTTCCTACATCTTTGGATATCTTTGGATCCATAGAAAATTGCTTGGAGAGTTATTTTTCATTAAAAAAAAAATCTAGTCTTCTTTATTAACTCATTATAAAGTTAAAATTTGGAAAACTTATAACTAATCTTTTAACAAAGTTTTCCTTCTCTAAGAAAAGTTTGATTTTTTTTTTTCAAAAAAACTTCATGGACTTTCTTTTAACTAAACAGTCTTTGGGTGCATATAGAACCTAGCTAATAGCATAAAGAAGAATTTTATATGAACTCTTTTAATTTTAAAAACCACTCATTTTAACAAATTAGATATAGAGCTAGAGTTTTATGATCCACTAAAATTTGCCATAGATCTTGTTAGAATTTATTAGCAGCTAAGATTTTAAAAAATTCACATCCTCATGTATGAAACTAAAATATAGATGCATGCCGTGTGTTTGTCATGGCTTTATGGTATAAATGGTTGGCCGGAAATGATGCAAGTTTTCAAACACATGGGTTATATAGTTGGAATCCTCATAATAGATTTGCTAATTCTAAGAGATGAAGTCATTTTAGATAACTTATTTAAATATTGTAGGGATATATTATAGAAAACATTCAATTAAACATCAAAGAGTTGAGACCCTTGGTGGTTCCAAGTTGCATGAGCCTCATAAGGTCATACTATGCGTCATTCTTATGTATGTTGCATGAGACACATGTTGGGAGCATTGCTTAGACTAGACTACTCAATATTGAAACGTGTCGTGTGAGGTCCATTTGTCTTCTATACTTTGTTTGGGCTACCAACCATGATGGTCTTTATCTTAGATGCCTAAATTGATAACTCCATTTGTCATCTTTATCTATTTGATATTAGTCATCGGGCTAGTTCTTTTTGGGTTTCAATTAATTTTTTAGAGAAGGGAAGCAACTAACTAAACTTCTTGTTCAATCCCCTCCCATTAAGAATTATAACCAACCATCTAATCAATTGCTTCTTGTAAATTCTAATACTATTTAAGGATGCTTGGTGTAGGGTGATCAACTTAGGATCACTAATAATCTAAGTGAAAGTGATGGAATTACTCTATTTATTTGCATCCTAATAATCTTATATGGCAGTGACTCTAAATCATTCTTATCTCTAAAATCATTATTTAACCCACTAATCCTATACACATTCTTGAGAATGAGTATTTATGATCATCCTAAGATTTTGATCTTGGACTAAGACTTATGGACCAAAAAAACCTATCTCCTTTCAAAAATAACATATATAATTATTTTTATATTGCTATAATATTGATTATATCATATTATAATAATAGTAATATTAATATAATATTATAGTATAATATAATATTATTAGTATTAATACTATAATTTAATCTAAATATTATAATAATAAATAGTATAAAGTAATAATAAAATATCATAACAATTGCAAAATATATTGTAAATACCTTTGGTATTGTATGATTAGTAATCTTGGATTTTCATGATATACTAAATAAGTTAATCATATATCTCGGGGATATCTAATTACTGGAATATAACATATCAAATGTTATGCTTTTAGATCATCGAGCAATATATCATTGTGAGTCTCAGCTTTTTTTTTAAAGTCAACTCAAGAGATTTTCATGACATACTAAATAAGTTAATCATATATATCGGGGATCTCTAATTACTGGAATATAACATATCAAATGTTATGCTTTTAGATCATCAAGCAATATATTATTGTGAGACTCAACTTTTTTTTTAAAGCCAACTCAAGACGTGAACTAGGCTTGGTCCATTGGCTAGCCTAGACCAAATTAAAAAGAACAAAAAATAAGAAAAAGAAGAAGCTTACCCATCGGACTCGAACGGAGGAGACATCTCATATTCAGAGACAAAGAATATCCTTACCTTAGATTTGAAGAGGGTGAGGTTAAGGCTTATTTAGAACTACTTCCCCTCTTATTTTGATTTTTCTCTACCTCTTCCCTCACCTCTCAAATCCTATCTCTTTATTCGTATTTCTCTCTTCCTTTTCGACTATCATGGCGGAGCTAAGAGACCTCACCTAAATCGAGTGCATCGGTGTGCACTCTCACATTTGCGACCTGAGCCTCGACTTTGCCCTAGAGGCTCATGTCGTCTTCAAGGGTATGGTTGACTAGCAGTCTACGCACAAGATAGCTAGTCGTTCTATCCTCCTTCCCGACCAAACTCGACATTAGCAAGACCGCTATAGCCATAGGCCTCTGTTGTGACAAAGCATGCTCTGATACCATTTATTAAAGCAAAGAGGCATTCTAGGAATCAAAAATCAATGAGGATGATAAAAGGGTAAAACAAAACAAGAGAGTAAACACATAGGGATTTATGTGATTCGGCCACCATCTTACGTTCATAGATGAAGAAGAGCAGAAATTTCACTATCAAAAAATAGACCGAAGATTATAAGAACTATTCCTCATCAAACTCTGGAATTATTAGAATCTTTTTTCCACCAAAAACTCTCTCTCCCAAATCCTTGATCCTGCATACACTTAACCCTATGAGTTAGAAAATCAAGATAAGTACCCTGATCATAAATTAGAATATTTTTATAAACTAGTTTATAATTGCTAGCCCTATTTATGAATTAATACATGAACATCTGGGTAAGTATTTGCTACATGATTTCCTTACAAGCAAATTATTTCAAATTATTAATGTTTAATGGTTATTTTGAAACTATATATATATATATATATATATATGGATTGAAAAGTTATTTCTTGCATAGCATATTTTTGGAAAAAGACTCGGATCAGGTAAATAGATTGTGATTGGCTATGACTACTGCTATTTACCACAAACTTACCATAAGAAAAATGATTGAAGATCTTGACATTAAATCATATATTGATTGATAACATGAATAAGTAAAGTTTTTGACAATAAAATAATTGAAATTATTAATAATTGAAATATAAATAACAAAATGCAACTCTTAGTCCACTATGTTATGATAGATGATAGATGATAGCTATCGAAATCTACTTCTACAGAGGATATATGCGGTGATCTAACTCCATCCATAGGGTTACGTGCGGTGTACTGGCCCTGTCATAGGAATTATATGCGATCATAATTTAAAGACTAGTGAGTTGTTATGATCACATATATTAGAGTATAAGCATAAGATGTAATGTTTGAAAAATTGATATTTTGTTTAGAATATCATGCATTACTATTCAAAATCTCATGGATTATTGAATTGTTTCTACAAATTTATTAAAATAAAATTGTATTATATATGTGTTTTAAGTGCATAGTTATACTTGATCCATCTAGTTTATGTTTAGGGTACTTGTTGAGCGTTAGCTCATAAAATTTTTTTTGTTGTTTTTGTTTCAGAAACAGAAAATTAAGAATTGGAATTGGATGAAAGTTGGCCAAATTTATCCTTAGTTGAGTTTGCTGTTAAATAACAAGACGATCTAAATATAAAAACCTAGATAATTAGTATTTTGTTATTGGTTCCTTATGTTGATTGTTAACATTATGTATGGATTGTTAATTAATTCAATAATAATAGCTTATTATTAGTTACATTTAATTCATTATAACTTCTTATTTTAAGTAAGACGCCTTGCATGTCATAAGATTTAATTATATACGCATGCAACAAATTATTGCATTCTTAATCCATCATTAGGTATGGAGCGGGACAATCACTCAAAGATAAGGATCAATCTAAGGTCACCGTGATGATACCGTCTATGTTACGGAATGTCTCCTTGACGTTATTATATCATAATTAATTAATTGAAGAGACAATCTTTTAAGCTAATGGTAATTAACTTTTTCAAAAGAAAATTTGAACTATAACGGCAACTTTGCAGCCTTCAAAAATGACTTTCAATGCTTAGTTGGACAGATAAATTATCAAGAATTGGAAATTACATGTTGGATCCCCCACCCCTAACCCAAGAGGCAATATGGCACCGAGTGGGAAGCGGATTGGTCGATTAAAGGGGGGGGGGGGGGAGGGGTGCATAAGGATAGTGGAAACAAAAAGGACATTAGCCTCCATTGAAACAGGTGTGATTAGGGCTTCAAGTGGCTTTCCTCATTTGCATTTCTGTCATGTAGTTTTTTTTTTTTTTTTAATGCATAATTGGATGTACTGCCCAATTGGCTCCTGAACTCCATTGAAAAGGACATGGAAAGGTTTCATTCATGTCATCTTTGCAATGTCAAGGTCAACATCCAAAGCGTGCAACATAACGCCTCATAATGTATATAATATCTCATTAAGTTTGCCAGGTTTGATATCTCATTCTTATCTTTCTAGAATGGTAAGATCACCATGCCATTATCCGAGAATTATTTATCCTCAGCCCAGAAAAGCAACTTTAATTTATACATGATACGCCTTAACACCTTGGCCTTTTACTTGTAAAATAATAGCATGATGCAAATATCTACCAGTGGATTTCTCCAGTATCCAAGCTCAGAAACCTAACTGAGTTGGGCTCTAAGATCTTTTATAAAGTCTGTGATGTCTTACCAGGAAAAAGATTGCGATGCTTCAACCCAAATTGAACCAGCATCCACCCTTAGTGACTCTGGTCAACCAACCTTCTTTATATATTAAACCACGCACCCCTGGTATGCAACAAAGAGTCAGGTCCAAAAGTTTGGCTCATACTGCTGAGCTATTCTACCTTTAGATCCTCAAGGTTTCATTGATGCAGATTTACTTCAAGATATATTTTTCATTTATTGTAAGGAGGTATGAAAAAGTTTACATTTTGGTTATACAATATTTATTACAGCTGTCATGAAATAGTCATTACGGTATTTTTTTTTTCCTTTTTTTTTTCTTTTTGGAAAAAGGAGGAAGGTTAACCTGCCAGTCCTTTCCAAGTCAACTAAGGTATATGTTCATTTATTTATGATTTTAGGATCAGTAGTTCTGGGGATCAGCTTGACTCTCTCAAATTATTTCTTGTTATTCAAAAAAGATAATAAAAATAAAATATGAGCTTGTTTTATGGCAATAGAATCTGGAGTATAAAAAGGGGAGAAAAGCAATGTTCTTAAGATTGAAATTGGGCTTGCGCTAGGCCAATTTAAGATTGAGCTTGGGTTTTGGGATAGGTTTGATATTGTTTGTGTGTGAAGGTCGAATCTAAATACAGGATTCGAATCTATTTTTGAACAAGCTTAGAATGATGCTTGGTTTAACCCAAGTATAGCTTGAAATTCGAGACCAACTTGAAGCCGAAACTTGATCTTGCAACTCAAACCAAACAAAGGATGGTTAGTTGAGCCTGATCCAATTAACCTCTAAACCAGCCCGACTTCAAATCAAACCTAATCTAACCCTAGGTTAGGCTAAACTTAAATCCTACAATTCACACTTTCAAACTTAACTTGTATCTCAAACTCTCCTTTGATCTCTTTATTTGCCACCAATTCATTTCTTCATCTCTATAGTTTGATAATCCCCAATTGCCTCAGTTATGCCGCTGTCTCCCTACCTTCCTCTCTCTCTCCCATTTAGCAAGCATTGCCACAGCAATCAGACCTCCCTACCTAGTGAGCACCACAATGATGGTCAAACAACCTTCTCTAGCCACCACTATTGTTTTTCTTCATTTGTCTCTTTCCCCTCATCTCCTTTTTCGAATTAGGGTTGCAAATGAATCAGATTATGTCAGATCGTACTTTGCCTTGTCTGACCTAATTTTATATTCGAGTTATGATTTTGGATTTAGAACCAACCCACTTGCTGATCAGGTCAAATTATTAGAAAAAATCTTAGATCCAACCGATCATTTAGGTTAGATTAGTTCGAAGTCAAGCATAACCCAAGTCTAAACCTAAATCCTTTGGGTTCATGATGGCATCGGTCAAATTTTGTTTATATTTAAATTAAGCATATATTATTTTATAGTTAAAATCTAGTAATTTATATTTCAATATAGATTCATTAAAGAATTTAAATAAGATTAAAAATAATCAGCTAAAATTTAATTTTTTGTTCAAGAACCTTTAATTCTATCTAAGTAATTGATTATCTTTAAATTTATAAATTATGATTTTTTAAAAATATATATTGATATATTTAAAAGCATTGTAAATAAGAATCGACCAAAATAAGTTATAAAATATGAATATATAGATACCATTATGAATATATAAATACCATTAAGTGAAAATAGATAAGAAGATATTTAGTTGTTAAGATGGGATGAAGAATTAGTTTAAATGAGAATTCATTCAATAAATTGGTAAAGATAATAGGAGCATATAAAAATAATATTTATATAATTAAGATTTATAGATTATGCTCGATTGGGTTCGGATCGGGTCATTGGTTAGGTCAAAAAATATAAAACCTAAATCTGATACAAAATTTAGGTTGGATCTAATTTTCAAATCTGATTCAACATCATGGGTCTTTAAATATGGATAAGATTGGAGTTAGATCGATTCATGGATCCATGTGATCATTTGCAGCCTTACACTCTAACACCGTCATGATAATCAAATCTTCTCCCCTACACGTATACCATGGTGAATGAATCCTTTATCGTAGTGGCCAAACATCCCTTTAAAGCCATTGCCACTAATTTTGCCCCACTCTCTTGTACCCCTACGCTAAATTTTAGCCGTGGTAATCATACCCCCTCCTTAACCACTACCACCACCACTCGTTGCATCCCCTCCCTAACCACTGCTGCCGGTACTTCTCTCATAATCCGTCTCCCTCTATGCCTTGCATCATGAACCCCATGCCTCAACAACCTATGGCCATGAATGCCACTACCTATGCTTCAAGATGGCCACAAATTTATAGCCACCATCGGGAACTACAGCATTGATATGGATCAAGGTAGGTGATGGAGCTCTTATCCTCTTAGGCCATCACAAATTAGAGAAGGATCCATTTGGTTTAGGCTTCATCTATCTAGGCTTACTTAAGTTGGGTTTACTCATGCTTTAGGCTAGGCTCTAGTTTGAGCTTCGGCTCGATATTCAAAATCTTGTGCTCTTCGGTCCGAGCTCAACCTACTTCTAACCCTAAGTATTTTATGATCTGATTGAATCAACCAAGTTGGATCCGATTAACCTATCACAATCTTGATAGGTTAGGTTAATAAATAACCATAGTTTTACAAAATGGTTCGATCTAGTCAACCAAAATTGAAAGTCAAATGTAAGACAGAAGCAAGGAATCAAACTCTTATTAGTTTAAACAATATCTACGAGGCATTAAACACTTTTCATTACATATATATTTTTTGTATCATTAGAAATATACTTATATATGTATTTAATATATTATTTTAAATATCTATTTATTTATTTTATTTATGATGTCATGAGTTATTAGGTTGACTCATGACCAACTCATTATCGAACCACCGACCCTTGACCTGGGATCCAAAACGGTTTTTAAGATCAACAAATTCTAAACAATAAAAGCGAATTGATGATAATTAATCTAAATCTCATTATAGGATATAGATAAATAAAAGTAATGAGAGGTCTACATCAAAGGATGAAAAATCATGTCAAATAGTCATAAAAAGGTCATATTAATTTAAGATTATAATAATAAATATACCAATTCGAACATAAGTCATTTATTAATTATGTCAGAAATTTAGATATGAATATAATTTATATATTATACAGATTAGATCGATAAAAATGATTTATCGAATAGGTCATATTCAAATGGAACAAATACATGACCTCTTTTCAATCTACGTGACTTAAACTTTGCACCACAGGATCTACCGCTAATAGCCATTTAATGCCCTGGTCAAGGCCCCGGCACGTGCTAATTAAATCTAAACACAATTGAGGTATTGCAAGGGTTGGGATCACGAGGGCCAAGGAATCACCCGTCTTCATCGTGACCTTGTCTGTGGCCCGAGTCCGTGGTATGGATGCGGTCACCCACACAAGCGTGTCTCCCGGCACATGCCGGCTCCACGTCACGCACGTGAGACCCACTAGGATTTAGATTCAAAATAACGCCCACAATAATAGTATAACAATCAATTATAATACTTTTTGAGGCCTCCTAAGTTTTTTTTTATATATTATCTATGTATTATTTATATTATTTTAACAGAAGCAACACATGTGATGGTCTTCTGAGCGTGTGAGTTCTCCTCGTATAGCATGATTTGTTAGGGTCTAAATATTATAGATCGTTACCCAAAGAATTCTTACCTACAGCTATATATATATAGAAAGAGAGAGAAAAGAAAGATAGATTTGGTTATATTTAAATATAATCAAATTTAAATTTGATCATTTCTTTTATTATTAGATTCACTCAACTCACAAATCTTAAAAATAGAAGAAGTAAGAAAAGGGTAGGATGGCTTCGAGATCAGTGTAGATCTAAGGATAAAAAATATGACTAAATCTTATACTTAGTTACATTCGAATATAGTCAAAATTAGATCCAATTACATTTTTTATTCTTATATTTATACAGTTTATAAATTTCAAAAATAAAAAAGATGAAAAAAATGGGATAGCTTTGAAATTCGTATGGATCAAAGGATGAGGAAAATAATTGAATCTTGAATTTGATTATATTCGAATGTAGCCAAATCTACCTTCTTCTCTCTCTAAATATAGTCTTTTTTTATGAAGTTGTATAAGATTTATTTACAATACTGCATCCTTAATCTAAATGAGGCTTTAAATTTTACTGACTAACAAATGGATATATATATATATATATAAACTAACAAGTGAATACGATACCCATCTTATATATAGAATTGTATAGCTGTCAATTTGATTGGATACCAATTTATTAGTTTCTAGCAATGTTAAATTCGATCTTTTCTTCTAGAAAATTAAATATATTTTTTTTAAAAAAATCTAATTAAGATTATTATAGGAATTAAAAACTTGAAAAATATAGGTTTTTTAGAGTTATGGCAATTACATTTCAAACCTAATTTCTCTACATATTTTTAAATTACATGCATGACATATGTACTAGCATAATTTTGCTGTTATGTTTCCTTGATCCTTCTATTATTATAAATATAAATTCCACCAACACCACATTGGCCATGGCCCTGCTCACCAAGTTTATGGAGTGACTCCCCCCTTCCTTTACGGATATATCTATCTATTTTGTCTTGCTCTCTCTCTCTCTCTCTCTCTCTCTCTCTCTCTTTTATCAAAAGAGTTGACATGATGACATAACCAATTTAATAAAAATGGGAAGAAAAAAGAAAAAGAAAAAAGAAAAAAAAAAAAGAGATCTTTCATTGTAAGGTGAAATGGCCCTTTGTTAGATAGGTAGGGCCAAGCATGGAGGGCAGCCGCCGCTGGAGGTCGGTAAACGGGTTGCCGCAAATTAAACGGCGTGATACAAGTCAACCCAGTTGCGGGTCGTTGGGGGTAGAAACAGCGTTCCATCAAGCCTCTGTTTTATGTGTTTAAGGTCTGACGCAAAGCAAATCCATTCTCTTACGCCTCCTCCTCCTCCTCCGTTGGCGGCCCGCACCTTCTTTGGTTCCACGGCCGCCAACAACTTCCACTCGTCCGGAGTAAACACTTCACCTCCGATACCGCAGCAATTGTCAACCGGCCGCTGCACCACGATGGCAAACATCACCATCATCAAGATTCATATTCTTGGTAGGAAGAAACCGTTACTATATATCTTGGTATAAATTTATAAAAATGTAAAGAAAATAAATATTTTATATAAAATAAATTCTTACCTACTCCATGCTTTCGTCGGCACATGAATCATCGAGTTCATGCCCACTCCTACTTCTAACACCTAACGCATGATTTTTGATATATTATCGTCTCTATTTATAACGTTGTTTTATGCAGGACAGTTATAATGGTAGGAGTGACAGCAGGTCAGAGTTTTTTTTTTTTTTTCACTATTTGAATCCAGATTTAATTTTAAAACCAAAAAACTAAAACCAATTTTAAAACTGAAACCAATTTTAAAATCAATTTCTTTTAAAAAAAATAAAATCGAACCCATAATCAAACCATTTTGTTAAACTCATAACTGAATAGTATTTGAACTGGTTATAAAAATCGGCCGAAATTTAATTTAAAATTGAAAGAAATTTATTTTTTATTTCAAAAAAAAAAAAATGCTCATATCAATCCAACAGTACAAATAAAATTTTAAAAAAAAAATTAAATAAGATGATTTATAATTTTTTTAAAAAATAAAATATAACATAAATTATAATCATTAAAAATATAATAATTATTATAACTTTTAGAAAATTAAGTCTTTTTTTGATTTTCTAAATTCGAACCTGATCTAATTTAAATTAAATTTTAAAATCTTAAATCTGAAACCAATCTGAATTTAATTTTTTACCATCCAAACTTCTTTGTTTTTTTTTTGGTTCACTTCAATTCAAACATATGTAAAAATCCTACTTATTGCGACCACTATATAGCAGTGTAAAATCTAGATCACATTTTATACCCAGGGGACTTGCCAGCTGAGGCCTTCATCTTCTCTTGGATTATTTCAACCAACCTCACAGACATCTCAAGGCTGGTATGGTTCCATGAACTCCCCACCTCTCCTTTCCTATAGAACAATGCATACGTTGGAGAACCTGTTTCCAGTTTCCTAAGATTCTTTAGGCTACGTAGCTTCATGACCTCCTTCACACATCCTCTCTTCCCAGTGGAGAAAGGGACACCCGTTAAACTCTGGCTATCTCTTCAAGCTAGCCGTCGTCTCCTCCATTAATTTCCCCATGACTTAAAAACATTCTCCCAGGCCTCCTCAAGCTGTCCTCCCATTTCACAAGAGCATGGTATCATATACGTCCATAAATCAATAAACCTCACCGAACACCTCAAAGGCCTCTGTGAATGGAACTGCATCCATCGTATCATGGAGTTATTGAAGTTCCACCAGGAGACGTAGCACGTCCTTGGACTCCAGACAATCGTATACAACTCCATGAGGGTTGAGACCTATGATGGTGCTGGGCTTAGGGAAGCCCAATACAAACAGGTTGTGGGCTGAGCCTTGAAGTGTTATACCATGGTTAGGAATCCAAATGGCTTTTTCTTTATCATAAAACTAGTGATATTATTTAGACTTTTTTATCTTATATAAATACTCAAAATCTTAATGCATTATCGATGTGCCAAAATAGTTTTCACGTAGAATAATTTTAAATTTTAATGACTATTAAGTAAGCAGTGGCTCCAACATATGCCCCGTGTTACAAGATTGTGATTTAGGAAAACAGTTAAAAGTCTGAGCCTTAGTTTGATTTCATCCCACCAAGACATGATATGAATCAGGTACTAAGTGCTGCTATTCTAAAATAGTTTTGCACGCATGCCCGGAACAAGGTTGGTATTTATTTTAATCGGCAGGTATGGTTGGATGGTGGCCAGCTTTGCTGTCCATCTTATTCATGATAAATGTTGGACCTCTTATCCCGATCAATCTTGGGGACTATGGATAATGATGCATCATCAGATGGATGGGATTTTTCTTCTTTTTAATTTTTTTTTTAATTAAAAAGACATCTTTAGAAGATGTTGCCATAAGCTATTATTTGGAAAATACTAACTAGACTTAACATGAAACTTGTGTGCGTATAGAATACACTTCGTTCAATGCAAACAGCAGTTGCATCGCTTTGTTAGAGATGAATTAGAGATGGGTAATGAAGAGAGTTTATATTATTGGACAACCGGTTGTTAGGACAAGAAACAAAGTCAACATCAATTCATGTTCCATAAATTTTTTTTTTTTTTTAATAAGCTGAAGATGAAAAATAGAAGGATCAAAAAGAAAGATTTTTTTTTTAAAAAAAAAAAAAAGAAAAAATGCGTTTTGCAAAGGATGTGAGATTTATCTAATTCAATTACTGCTAAAAATAATTCTTTTTTTTTTAAAAAAAATATTCTTATGTTGCAAACATAAGGGAAGAGGGTGATTAACCTCTCCCACTCTTCTCCTGTGTTGTCTCTTCTCTCTCTTTTTTCTTTTTCCTCTACTTTTTTCTCTCCCTATTCTTTTCTTTTTCTTTTTGATTTTTTCTCTCCTTCACTCTTCATGCATCTTCTATGGAATTTCAAGTGGGCCTTCTCTTAAGTTCCTCTTTCTGTGTACCCTCGAGGTGCTACTTGTGTGTTTGAATTGATGTGGATTAGGTCCACGTAGATTATAAGCCAGCATAAATGAGTTAGGCATCACCAACTTCGATTATTAAAATCATATCTAAAAATGTTACAAAGCAAACTCTCGTGTGACATTAATTTAATAGATCCTGAGCTGACCCTTCTTTTAAAAGTTTTGTAAATGACAGTTTTAATTAACTAAAACATATTAGTACTTTTATATATTTGAGCAGAGCGGTATGAGTGGCCTACCTTGCATTTCATTCATTGATCATAAAATGATAAAAAGCCCACTGTTTTAATGTTCCACCTAGCCCCATGGATACAAGAACCAACAGTTAAATTACACAGTAAAGCTTGGATTGGTTCCATCAGATCCCTTCACACATCGCCTTGATGGTAGTGTCCCATACTCTATATCCGTGCAATTGGGGCAGGACGCAACTGGATGAGATGATAGGGGGTGCACTTCCTTTTAGAAAACATGGCCGAAACCCATCTCCCATGGAAGGGCATTTATCAAGGCAGATAGATAAGATGGATCACAAATACAAAGGCTCTTTTCACAGATTCATCACATATGTCAAAATAAAGGTAGACAATTGATATAACATGAATAGAAAAATGGCATGAGACTTGCTGGGCAGAATAGAAAAACTAAATTTCATCTTCAACTTTTGCTTCTCGCTTATTGGTGAACATCAGCTGCTGCTGATGCTGCCTGTGAGCTACCCACACTTCCAAGGGCTCAAACCGGATCCACCTAGCTTCTGCTGGGTTACTTCGTCCAACCTTTGAGCCATCTCCATGCTCAAATGATTCATCCAATCTCCCACCTCCCCCTTCCTAAAGTAAGAATCATTCGTTACATGGACGGTGGGGTGGCGGCTACCCCCTTTGTTTGCTTCGAGCTTGCTCAGGCTGTCAAAGCTACACAGCCTTATAATCTCCTCCACAACCCCTTCTTTCTCTTCTTCTTCTGGGGAGAAGGGGCAGCCCATGAACTCCGCCAACCTCCTCAGGTTCCCTGCTGGATCTGCCACCATCTCCTCATACTTTAAGAATAGCACTTTGTCAGGCCTTCTCAAGCTCTCTCTCCAGTACTCCAGAACATGATCCCATACAGGCCCATAGGTGGAAGCCCCATTGGAGAATAATAGCTCAAAGGCTTTGCCGAATGGAAGTGGCTTCGCTGGACGCATCTTTTCGATGCAGCGAACATCCTTGGGATCCCGGCAGATATACGCAAACCGACAGTCGGAGCCCGTCACCGCGTCTGGAAGCAGAGAGTAAGGCATGTGGGTGGCAATGATCCTTGGGGACGGCAAGGCTTGTATTCTTGAAGCCAGGCCTTGGGCAAAGTCTCCTTCGAGGAAATGAATGCGGTCGTGTGGGTTGAGGCTTAGGAGAGGGTTGCTAGCCAACGGGCATTGGGCACGGGTACTGGTGGCAGAGATAAGGGCTTTCAACCAGGTGGTGCCGGACTTAGGATAGGACGTTATGAAGAGGTCATCCGGACGGGCCTTGAAGTGTTGCCGGACGGCTACAATGCCTTGAAAAAAGTTGGTCCCGATCCAAAAGCCTTGGTACTTTCGGAGGGAGAGGGGAACCCAGCCCTTCTCTAGTGGGAGGGTCGAGATTAAGTCATTGTAATCTAGTGGAAGTCTTGGGATTGAATCATTCTCCTCCTGCTCTTGATCCTCCAAAGGAAGGAGGGTGTTGTTGGAGAGGAATGAAAGAGTAGCCATGGTAAGATGGAAACTAAACTAAAGCTACTCTCGCTCTTGTATTGGATTTGGGCCTTGTTGCATAATCTTATATAGAACTTGATCCGTGGGGCACCAGCACGCTGCTTGAATCCTGGCGAAACAGTGAACTGCTACTCACTTCGTACAATAAATAAATCTATCCAAGATTAGCAAACATGGAAAGAATCACGGGGCAAATATATATATATATATATATATATATATATATATATATATATATATATATATATATATATATATATATATATATAAGACACGCATATAGAGAGAGAGAGAGAGAGCATCATTTGCCCCCTCTCATTAAATCACTTATTAAAGTCAAAGAATCTAATTAAAAATTTTTAATGGAAGAGGGTAAATGAAACTCCTTTAAGTTGTGGGGGGGCTTTTATTAATTTTCTCTTTTTCTAAACCATATAAAGATTCATTGTGCTTTGCTTTCAATTTCCTTCATTATTAATTAATATTTTCTATTATTTTTGAGATTATACATTATGATTTTGATAAAGTAATTTGATGGCTAGATTTAGCAATAAAATAAGAATGGAGAAGTTATATAATAATGGCAGACACTTGAAAAAAAAAAGATTAATGAAGCAAGGCAAAATCCTTATGGGGATGAGTATGCAAATGTATTTCCTTTAGAAGACAAGGATGGAATCTACTAGTTTTGTTTGTAACTATTGAAAAAGTAAAATATATAAACATTTAAAGACTCGTACCACTGCAATCAACTATACTAATAAATAAAGTTATTCAAGATTTTGTGATAGATATGAAATGGAGCAAGGAGCAATGATCGCATATATTTAAGTGGAGAAGAATGGAAAAAAATGACATATATGAATATATGTATGATTGCTTGAGAGCTTTGGTTTAGGATATTTTTTTTCAAAAAAATAAATGATAGCAAGATGATAGCAAGTGATAGTAAGATGTCACCTACTCCATATAATTAATTAAGGAGAAAGAGGGCTATGCGGAGATAAATATATATATATAAAGAAAATGCGAGAATCAATCCTACTACTTACAAGTTTATAAAATTTAGAGGTTACACTACCTATAAATAAAACTACTCAAGATATGGAAGAAGTCACAAGCAATCGTGTAAATAAACAAAAGAGAGAGGGTCACGTATATCTATGCACATATTACTTGAAAGAAAAAATAAAGACATCTTACATCATGATAATCATTCATATATAAACAAAGATCACACATGATATTATCTAACATTATTTTTTTATTTTTACAAATATTTTTTATTTTTTATTTGTAAAATATAAATATATTTACTTTTAATAGCAAAGTGATATGTAACGTGGACCACTTATATAATCTAAAATGATAGCAATGATGGTACAATAGTTTTTTTCTTACAACAAGTAAGATTCTTTTAGAAGATATGATTCATTGGCATTTACTTACTAAATTATTTTATTAGTTAGGAAATGAAGATATGAAATAAGAAGAATATATTGAAGGAAGAAACAAAATATATTGAAAGAAGAAACATCAAGTCCATCAAACTATACTAACAATTATATAACTATTCTATATGGTAATTATATTTATCAAATCTAAAATATTAGAAAAACTTAAATTTTTTATAATGATTTATAACATAATAATAAGTATTTTTCCTCAAAATAATTATAATATTATAATAATAATATTATTATATTATTATAAAAATATTAAATATTTAAAAATGACCTAATGCTAACTATTTAATAAAGTGGAGCCCGTGTTATTTGATATTTACAATAAAGTATAAGCTAGTAGACTATTCAACATACATTAAATATTCTTTATTTCTTGCACTTATTCATCTAGCCAAAGGTGAAAAAGATCCTAGTCTATATAGGATTATCTCTTCAATAATACATTGAATATTCTTTCCAAAATCCATTCTGTCATTAAACATCTTGTCAGAGTTAGGTATTTGAATCCCCTTTCTCTCTCTTTTTAAAATTTTAAATAAATATAGAAACAAAATATTATGTATGCATATGTTATGTCATGTTGGAGTGGTGTGGGCTGAGTTAAAACAAGCCAAGCCCCAATTGAAAGATTGAAATTCGACCCAGCTTGATAGGCTGAATTTCTTTCTTACCATTGAAATAGACCAAACTAGGCTTGGTTTGCTCAGTTTTAGGGTTGGAAGTGTACTTGAATAGGACTATGGCTCACCGGGCTAGCTTGACTTTGGGTTGGATCATGAGTTAGGTTCGATTTAATTCAAATTGGGTTTGAGTTTATAGTTAGAGCTCAAAAAAAATTTGAGCTAGGTTCAGACTGTTATTTAGCCCCCTAGCCTAAAGTTTAAGATCAAAGAAGGTCTGAAATATTAGTCCTTAATCAAGTCCAAATTTGACCCAAATCCTTTCAAAATCTTAAAATATATTGAATCTTTTAAATTTTATATTCAATTTTTTCTCAGATGTATGAGATTAGCTTTTCATGTCATAACAATTTTTTTAAATAATTGAATGTAATTATTTTAAATATTACTTATTTTTATGTAAGTACTAATTATAAATTAACTTAGTTGATCAAATTTTTAATTCAAATGAGTTATCATGAGTCAATCTGATTAGGTTTTGGGACAGGCTAAGTTATAGTTTGGATTTGAATTTTTAAAGTAAATTTTAGCTGAAGCTTTGCCTAAAGTTCTCAAAAATATTTTTAGGCTCAGCTTGGATTGGAATGAATCTGACCTGGCTTGACCTATTTTTTGCTCTATCGAGGCTTAACCTAAGACACATTTATAATTTGCTCCAATGCCTTTTATTTCTTAATAAACTCTTTGCCATATCCTTTATATTTATTATTATTGTTATTGTTGCTTTTTCCTTTTCGTATATCTTTTTTTGAGGTGGCCTTCCAACCACCTACAATGCCATAAGCGTTGACGCTTGGGCAATGCTTTCGTGCATGAGGTGCAAAATATAGTTTATTAATTTAGGCTCGGCTTGTATTTGGATCAACGCATATAAATTAATAATCAATTCATATCTAAATCAGAGTATTTTAGAGTCAATCCCATGATAAAAAGTTTTCAAAATGCACCAAATGTTTTTATTTCTTTTTTGATCTTGAAATCATCCTTTACGTCAAGCTGAGGCCGCTAAGTTCGTGCTAACCCAGATCTCATGCCCAACGTAATGTGGTTTTCAAAAACCTAGGCCCGACCCGTCCGGCCCAACAAGTAGGTAGAGCGGGATAAGCCCGATTAGTCCACCCGGACCGGCCCGACCCACCTTGGCCTAACCCGATTACAGAAAGAGATGGCTGGTTAAGTATCATAGAGTCATTTCTGGATTGTAAATAAGAAGATGAACAAATTTATGCTCACTAAAATACCAGAAATAATTAAAGAGTTGGAGTTACGGTGCAAGACTGCATGCATGAAAGCCGACACCATGGACTCATGCCATGGTGCCTTGAACTTCAAATTGCAATATAACTTCACTGTATCAAACAAAATTTACATGCTGCGAGCTTGGTGGAAGCTTGCAAGCTCAAACCAGTTGCCGAAGCTTTTGCCGGATGATCTCCCTTGGCCTCTGATCCAACCACGGGTAAAAGATTCCTCCAATCTGCCACCCCAGCTTTCCAAAAAGAAAAAAGTTTGTTTGGTATGATTGTTGAGGCTGTTAATTATAGTTGGAGTTCAATAATTAAGGATTTATTTGAATTAATTGTTGATCCTGATTATTGATCAATATTTATCTTACATAGCTGCTAACTAACAGTTACTTAAAGGCATTCTAATAACTAATCTAAATAGGGTCTAACATAGATAATTGAACCCAATAATTACTATTAAAAGATCAATAATTGCCTTTCATAGCTACATCTAATATCAAGCCTGTTTAGATTGGTTGTTAAAATATTTTTTTAAAATAATTATTTTATAATAGACATGTAAGATAGCCGCTGGTTAATAGTTAAGATATCATCTCAAATAGATTCCTGGCCTCAAAAAAAAAAAAAAAAAAAAAAAAGAAAAAAAGAAAAAAATTCTAAGATAAACATGAATCAGCACATGGCTGTTAAGCAAAGCTTATCAGAGCAGACCGATTGATGGAATTAGAGCAGCATAAAATTAACAATTCAATTTTATTAGGCTGAGAAACATAAGAGAAAGGATCGGATACCAATGAAACGATAGGGTTACATTATTTGAATCCATCTTTTATCTTCTCAAACGTTAGAAGTCTAACGCAAATCCATTCACGATGAACCGTGAGTTTCTATGCCACGCGGTAGATCGTATCTTCCCAAGAATGGCACGCGAAACAAATCGGATTGTTGTTCGACCACCTGGCTTGCAGACTTCGGCTCTCAGTTGCACGAAGCTATAAAGCCTTGCGATCTCCGCTGCCATGGCGCCCAGGAGCTTCGCCAACCTCCTCACGTTGCCCACCTTTCTCGTCCAATATTTGCGCGTGCTTTAGGGACAACACCTTCTCTCTACTTCCGGCACCCGAGATCATGGTCCGTATCGGCTCCTGTCAAATAATATATCAACGGCGGTCCGGTTCGATAAACCGTCCCTCTCCTTCAGATGCTGCCCCCTCCACGAATCCTCCCCGCCAAAACATTCTAGGGTTTTTAAACCCCGCTTCTTCTCTCTCGCCGAGGACGTTGTGATACCTCCGAAAAATTCCGTCGTCATAGCGAGGACTCCGGGGCAGTCGAGATGGATCAGGAACACGAAATCCGAAGCCTCGACGGGGTTCGACCACCGTCTCGATCGCAGGGCACACAGTTCGATCGCGAATTGAAGGCTCTGTTGAAGGAATCGTTCCCCCATCGAAGAAATCCCCAAATTTCCATCTGTTCTTCAAGGTAGGAGTCCACTGCCGAATCTCCGTACTTTTCATCAAGATATCATCTCCGAATTACCTTCCCATTTTCAAATATATATATATATATATATATATATATATAGACTTTCAAATTTCTGTTGCTTACATGTCAGAATATGATAACTTGGTTGGTAATATTTCTTTGATTTGTTCATTAAACTATGAATCATGAGGGTTTGCAGCCCATGGAACATGCTGAAATGATCGAACATCTGAGACAAGGCATTGGGAATCTGGGACAGGTTTCTTCCTACATGCCTGCGTTTCAAGTTCGGAAAATGTGATACAAGAGCAGTCTGAACAATATGTTATTTGTCTTTTCTTCTGCAGATAGTGCATGTACAAGAAATAGATGCAAAAGAGGCAGTGCATGCGGAGCTTCCCAATGATCTGTCAGAAACAATAAAGACAGCATTAAAAAGAATTGGAATAACCAGGTTATACAGTCATCAGGTGTCACTATTTTTCTGTTATTTTCAATTTTTTTGAGTCCATATTTTCTGGCGGCTTTTGACCTTCTGCAATAATTTGCAGGCCGAAGCTGTACAAGCTTCACTTTCTGGAAAGAATATTGTGGTGGCAACATCAACTTCCAGAGGAAAATCTCTGTGCTACAATCTTCCAGTTCTTGAATCACTCTCTCAGAATCTATTCTCATGTGCTATATATATTTTTCCGACAAAGGTTGTATCTTTAAATTTCTTGCTTACTGTTTGAGTGCAGTATTCAGTTTTTTTCTTCCCTTTTGGGTTCCATTGACAGAATTGTCAGAAATGTTTATCCTTTCCATTTTGCTATGTACATTTTTAGTTTTTATTTTCGTTCTTGTTAGGCATTCACATAACCAGAAATAGCTGGCCGTTCTTACATGCAGGCTTTAGCTCAAGATCAGCTGAGAGTTTTGTTATAGATGACAAGGGGCCTGGATATGGACCTGAATGTTGGTGTATATGATGGTGATACATCTCAAGAACATCGTATTTGGATGAAGGATAATGCAAGATTGGTATATATGGAGACAGGGAGTTCTGTACATTTTGCATTTCTTAAGTTGTGCATCTTCATAACCATGCCACACAATTGTATCTTTATTTTTGCAGTTGATCACAAATCCAGATATGCAAGATTGGCATTCTTTTTAACTTCTTAACATGCACCTAAATTTTTCATTTTAGCCTACTTGATAACCTCCAATGACTTTATTCTGATATTATAAATTTGAAAACATAACATAACAAAAAAAAATGGTTTGTTGAACAATTATATAAAGCACCCTTTCAAAGACGAGTCCTTTAATCAGGTATATAGTGATTGCTGAAACTCATTCATATAAAGGAGCATTTGGTTGCCACATAGCTCTTATACTGAGGAGACTCCGTCGAATATGTTTCCATAGTACATTCTGTTTGATGGTTTTCAGATTCTATAAAAGGTTGGATCGTATTTTTGCCTACCTTTAGTATCAACTAGAAAATTAATAATGATATATTTTTTTTTTTTTTCTGTGCCTGCAGCATATGGTAGTGATCCTTCCTTCATATTTTGTACTGCTACCTCTGCAAACCGGTGAGAGCATGCTATGGTAGGCTAAATCTTTTGCCTCGCTTTGCATATTGTTTCATAATTGAATTACTTCACATGTCATCGATGCTAGCAAGAGTAGAAACTGTTCATTGGTGGTGTTATTTGATTTGAAGATATTGTTAAGGTGATGCAATTATAGATTGCAATGGATTTTCTTGCTATCCACTTTTTTTTTTTTTTGGAGAAAAGTTCTCTCTAATATGTCAGCTAGTGAATGCCATTAATTTAAACCTTGTCCTGGTTGCATATGATTATTTTTAAATGTTTTAATAGGAACCTATGAAGTAGAAGATTGGCTCCATAAAAGAATATCGGAGGAAGGTTGCATGATTGTATTCAAATATTGCTAGAATAACTTTCAATATCACATGGTTGCTTACTGCCTTATGCCGTGTGCTCTACTTGCTGAGCACATATGATACCTTAGATAGGGTACATCATGTTATTATAAACTGATGTGGTGTATCATACTTTAATCTCGTTGTTTTTATCTTGTCACTTTAATATATCCTGTTTAACAAAACTCTTGAACAATAGAACATTTGATGGAAAATGGTATGGTATTCAAGGAAATTTGTGTCATATGGCATGGGCGAAGCTTTAGGGAAATGGGTGTCATATGACATCACAGATATGGGCGAAACTTTAGGGAAATGGGTGTCATATGGCATCACAGATATAGGCAAAACATAGCAAATTTCCAAAATCTCAATGCCTCAACATGTTGATGCATAAACCATATTAGCATGGAGGAAAACTAAGAGCGAGATTAAATTTTAAAAATTATAGTTGTAATTAATCAACAGGCATTCTAGACTTGGGACAAATTCTTTGTATTATGTTAAATGAAAACTAGAAGCAAAAGATAAATCATAACACCAAACGTTTAGTTCTGCAATAGGTTCAGGTATCCCTGCGTTACACCGCAATAAATTTGCCACTATCGTTGTGGCCATTATAAGGCATCACATTCTTCAGCTCAAGTAGCAAAACGATGAGAAATTAATATATGCTAGCTCCTCTTGGTACTTCAGCGTGCATTTTTTTTTTTTTATTACTGCTTTATAGTTGGATGGTATTCTCTTAGCAATTTCATGCCCTTAAAAGCAGATATATATGCTACTTACAAATAATCATTCTTGGATTAGAAGCATTTACATGAAGAGATCAGTATATGTTATGTGCATTTGCCATGCACCACTACATGGTCATGTATTCACTAAGCTATAAAATATAAGAACGTCATCAAATTTTTGCAAGAATATATAATTTTATCTATGACTTAGGCTTTTAAGAAAATTTCTAGAATAGTAAGGAGGACAGAGAGGCTTGGAGTAGAATTCTGGAGATTAGAGCATATATTACTGAATATAATGGTTCTGGTTTGCTAGACCAAGTTATAGCTAAGGAGATCCGAGAGTTCCAAAATGTTAAAAAAGACATTTATTTAATAGGTGTAGGATTAGGTCAACAGTCGGTGCATAATTAACAAGTTGATGAAATTAGGTCTAATAATAGCAAAGGTAATGGAACCGACTTGTTAACTAGCAAAGAGAAATCAATAAATAGCTTGGTAATCCCCAATTGCCTCAATTATGCCTCTCTCTCCTCGCCTCCCTCCCTCCCACTTAGGAAGCATTGCCACAACAATTACACCTCCCTACCCAATCATTGATGGTCAAACAACCTTCTCTAGTCACCACTATCGCTTTTTTCTATATGTCTCCCTCTTCTTACCCCCTCTTTTGGATTAGAGCTACAAATGTATCAAATTATATCGGATCATACTTTACCTTGATTTAACCTCGTTTTATATTCGGATTATGATTTTAAACTTAGAACCAACCTCCTTGCTGATTAGATCATATCAATAAAAAATTTTTAGATTTGACAAGTTATTTAAGTTGGATCAGTTCGAAGTCAAGCATAACCCAAGTCCAAACCTAAAATCGTTGGGTTCGAGATAAGATCGGATTAAATCGTGTTTGTATTTGAATTAAACATATATTATTTTATAGCTAAAATCTGGTAATTAGTAGTTCAATATAGATTCGTTAAAAAATTTAAATAAGATTAAAAATAGCCAATTTAAATTTAATTTTTTGTTCAAGAACCTTTAATTATATCCAAATAATTGATTACCTTAAGTTTATAAATTATAATTTTTTAAAATATCTATTGATATATTTAAAAGCATTATAAATAAGAATCGATCAAAACAGGTTATAAAATATGAATATATAGATATCATTAAGTGAAAATAGATAAAAAGATATTTAATTGTTAAGATGAGATGGAGAATTAATTTAAATGAGAGTTTATTTAATGAATTGATAAAGATAATGAAAGTGTATGAAAATAATATTTATATAATTAAAGTTTATAGGTTATACTCGTTTGGATTCGGGTTGGGTCATTGGTTAGGCCAAATAATATAAAACCCAAACCTAATATGAAATTTAGATCAGATCTAATTTTTAAATTCGATCCAAAACCAATATGAATTCGATTGGAGTTGGATCGATTCATGGCCGATCTGATTCATTTCCAACCTTACAACCTAACAAACACCATCATGATAATCAAATCCTTTTCCATACATGCATACTACGGTGAATGAATCCTTCGTAGTGGTGGCCAAACAATCCTTTTTAAGCCATTGCCGCTAATTTTGCCCCACTCTCCTTCTACCCCTCCACTTATCGATGAGCACCATCGTGGTAATCATACCCCCTCCCTAACCACTACCACTACCGCTTCTTGGATCCCCTCCCTTGCCGCTACTATCGGTACTTTTCTCATAATCTGTCTCCCCATATGCCTGACATCATGGATCCCATGCCTCGACAACCTATGCCCATAGATACCACTACCTCTTCTTCAAGTTGGCTACAACTTTAATGCTACCATCGGGAACTACAGCATTGATACGGATCACGGTATGTGATGGAGCTCTAGTCCTATTAGGCCATCATAAATTCAGAGAAGGGTCGATTTGGTTTAGGCTTCATCCATCTAGGCCTACTTAAGTTGGATCTAATCATGCTTTAGGCTAGGCTTTATTGTGAGCTTTGGTTCGATATCCAAAATACTAACCTACTTCTAGCCCTAAATATTTTGTGACTTGGATTCGATTAACCTATCTATCACAGTCCTGATAGGTTAGGTTAATAAAAAACTATAGTTTTGCAAAATTATTTGATCGGATCAGCCAACTTGATTTAACACATCTAAGTAGATACTAAAACTAAAAGTCAAATGTAAGACAGAAGGAAGAAATCAAACTCTCATTAGTTTAAACAATATCTATGAGGCATCGAACACTTTTCATTATATTTTTTTTATCATTAGAAATATACTTATATAAGTATTTAATTTAGTATTTTAAATATCTATCTATTTATTTTATTTATGAAGTCATGAGTTATTAGATTGACTCATGGCCAACTCATTGTCGAACCATTGGCCCTTGGCCTAAGATTCAAAACATTTTTTGGGTATCAACAAATTCTAAACAATAAAAGTGAATTGATGATAATTAATCTAAATCTCGTTATGGCATATAAGTAAATAAAAGTAATGGAAAATCTGCATTTAAGAATGACAAATTGTATCAAAGAGTCATAAAAAAAAGTTATGTCAATTTAAGATTATAACAGCAAATGTGTCGATCTGGTTACAACTCATGTATTAACCATGTTAAAAATTTAGTCATGACTTTTGCATCATAGGGTTTGCCGCTAATAGCCATTTTATGTCCTGGTCAAGGTCCCGGCACGTGCTAATTAAATCTAGACATGGTTGAGATATTGTAAGGATTGGGATCACATGGGCCGAGGAATCGCCCGTCTTCACCATGACCTTGTCTGCAGCCTCGAGTCCCGTGGTATGGATGCGGTCTCCCACACAAGCATGTCTCCCGGCACATGCCGGCTCCACGCCACGCCCATAAGACCCACCAAGATCTAGATTCAAAATAATGCCCATAAAACCAAAATGTTAACATATCAAAATATTCTTTTACAGAAAAGTAACATAGCTTTTCCATAAATCATTTGAAAAATCAATATATTATTATTCCAACATAATCAAAATAAAAGCCAAAATCATCATCATAACCATAAATATAAGCTAAAATTACCAACATAACCATAAATTCGCATTTCAATCTTCTACGTACTACTAATGTATACGGGCAAATCCTAAGCCAATAATACGTGTCTAACAGTTTGGTTCCCATACTAGTACCTAATGTAATAAACTCAATGGTTGGTTCCCATACTAGTACCTAATGTAATAAACTCAATCATACTAAATCACTCAGATCATGATTTTGTTCATCGGCTTAAGCCCTTTCCGAGTATCGCCCTTTCCGAGTATCGTTGGTCTAGGTAGTTGGCAACAATCACTACCGCAAAAATTAGTATCATGTATCAACAATACCAAACATACACATCTCATAATCAACAAGGCATATAGGATACAAATCTCATAACCAACAAGGCTACATAAGCTATAAATCTCATAACCACAAAGCCATACCATAACAAATTTATAAAAACATATCAACAAACCATACTCATAATCTTAAATCAAAACTAAAACCATTCGTACTAAAATAATGTACCACCATATATATATAGCAATTCCATAATAAATCATCATGCTCATATAAAACATGCTGAAAAATCTAACAATAAAATCATGATATATGCAAGCATATAAGATATGAAATATATTGTATAATAGTAGGTATATAAGTTCTACTTCAAATCGCTAATCCAAATATTCTTCATAAATCAAGTCAATTAGTCAGCGATGATCTATAATTCAACATAAATAATTAATCAATTCTCTAAAAATTCATAATTAAAAAATTATTATTTTGCCCTTATAATTTATAATTTAAAAATTATCAATTTACCCTCTAATTAATGCAAATGAAAAAGTCAAGTTGATTGGTTTCTCTAATTAATGGGTTGGTTCATGAAGAAAATACCCTGTTTATAAAACGGTATCACACATAGCCTTCTCCTCCATATAAACAGGGGTATCACGTATAGCCTTGTCCTCCCTCTCATGGCCACTTATCCCTCTCTCCCTTGTGGCCCCATTCCATTCAAAGTTATAGAAGACAAGGAGAAGCACTCTTCTCCGCACTCTTCTCCGAGACGCCTTGAAGATTACGATGACAGCATCTCAAATCTCCCAGTTGAGAAACGATGGTTCCCCTGCCGAAAATACCAAGAATTTTGGTGGCCGGAGGGCGGTCTCCCGGGCCCCATGGCCATCCAGCAGCACTTCAAGGCGCGGCCCGATGACCTCTTTCTCTTATCCTTCCCCAAGTCCGGCAACACCTGGCTCAAAGCCCTCACCTTCGCCACCATGACCCGGAAACAGTACCCTTTGGCTCGTCACCCTCTCCTTAGCCTCAACCCTCACGACTGCGTTGGTTACCTAGATGAACTCTTCGCCTGTGGCCAAGCCTCCATGGTTGAAGCCTTGCCTTCACCGAGAATGCTCGCCACCCACATGCCTTACTCCTGGCTACCGGACTCAATCACGGACTCCGACTGCCGAATTATCTATGTTAGCCGGGACCCCAAGGATGTCTTGATCTCCTTTTGGCACTTCGCCAAGAGCATGAAGGCTGAAGGAGTGGTGCACGTTCCATTCACCAAGTCCTTTGAGATGTTTTGCGAGGGGAAGTTTCCTTTCGGGCCCATATGGTACCATTGTCTGGAGTATTGGAGGGAGAGCTTGAAGAGGCCCGAGAAGGTGTTGTTCCTCAAGTATGAGGAGATGTTAGAGGAGCCGGTGGCCAACGTGAAGAGGTTGGCGGAGTTCGTGGGCTGCCCATTCTCCGAAGAGGAGGAGAAGGAAGGGGTGGTGGAGGAGGTCATCAAGCTGTGTAGCTTCGAGAAGCTTAAGAGCTTGGAGGTGAATAAGACGGGGGAGCAAGGGGCACTTGTCAAGTTCGCCCACGCTTTGTTCTTTAGGAAAGGAGTGACGGGGGATTGGAGGAATCATATGAGTCCAGAGATGGCTCAGAGATTGGACAAGATCGTTCAGGAAAAGCTTCGAGGATCTGGTTTGACCCTAGCTTAGGGATGGAACCCATTTCTCATGGCAGCTTTTGTTTATTGGCTCACTGGCCTCCGAGCTTTTGATTTCTCTGTGTGGCTAGAATTAATATGTAGCATTCCTTGCAATAATTAGTTCTAGTTAGCTACAGCTGTTTGGATAACGCACGAATGTAATTGGTTCATGTAACTCGATTTCTAGCATCTTATTGCTTACGGTTACTTCAAATAACCTCCTATGTGATGCAACTCGGGAGGCCATTGTGGTACTGCTAGTCCTTGTAACTTGTTTTATATATAGCCTATCTGGAGATTTTAAATAGCTTGCCCATGGTATAATCACCATAATGATTTCACTATATTGTTTTGTCGGTGGAGGTGCCTGCTGGAGTAGTTGCCAATACCAGATCACTAACTGTACATAATCAACACATGACCGCACATAATTTTATCTACTGGAACCAAAGTGCAACGCCGACATTTTCTCAATCTTTGTTATAGCCGTTGCGGCTGCAATCATCGCGGCATTATCAAACCGAACCGAATAAGATTCGGTCACTTTCTCCACTCTTTATTCACACGATCCTCGAAAGGGTAACGAGGATAAAGAATCCTTCATTTCCTCCCCTCATCCCACACCTTATTCGTCTCTATTTCTCTCGTCGTCATCTCCTCCTCACAAGCCTGATCCATCCGTAGGTAATCTCTCTCCCTTTGTCTTTATTTTATGTTTTAGTCTAATATTTGATCCGAGGGGTGGAGAGATGAGATTGAGAGGTAGAGAGAAAGATCTGGGTTGTGCATGAGAGAGGGAGATGGATCTGGAATCTAAGAAAAAAAAAAAAAAAAGAAAAAGATGGATCTAAGAACAAAAAAAAAAAATGATGGGTTGGCTCTTGGCTATTCATTTGAGCCTTAAGTTTAACCCATTTGAGCCCAATTAGGTCCAACTTTTGGAACCCAAATTAATTCTAACCCAACCATTCTAGAATCAGGATTAAATCTGGGATAGTTCTAGTTTATGAAAAAAAATTTGTTACACTGTTTGGATTGATACAAGTTAAAATAATCAAGCCCCAAGTTGAATCCAAAACTAGACTTGGTAGAATGATAGGAATTATGTTGGCATCATGATTTTTAGAAATTAAAAATTCAAATATCATGTTGTAGGTGTCAGAAGCCTAAACAGTTTGTTTGGACTTGTGAATTAGCGATAAAAGGTAAATAAACCATTTATCATGAGTAATTTAGTAAATTATTAAATTATGCAATTTTTGAATAAAATGTTTGTATATGTTTAAATATTATTTTTTATCTGTTATTATCATGCAAATAAATTCTGATATGTTATTTCGTTCATTTGAAAGCTTAAGAATATTATTTTTAGATTTTAGATAAATTCTGCATAACTCATAAAATAAATAAATAAATAAATATGATAAATAAATAAATAATGATAACAATAGTAATAATGATTGTAGTACATATGATAATAATAAAAATAATAAATTAACATTGTTTATGCAAAATAATTAGTTATGATATATATTCAAACCATAAATTAGTAAAAAAAATATTTGACATTAATATTATTAACATAGCTAATATGATATGAATGTGTGCCTATGCTTAGTTAACCTAAAAAATTTTATGAATGGTATTTGAATAAGAAATAAAAATAAGTTCTGAATAAAAAAAAATATGTCACCTGCGATCCACTATGATATGACTTTGTGATATGATTTCTGATATCGGGACCCACCTCCACAGGGGATATATGTGGAGGATACACCTTCATCCACAGGGTTAAATGTGGTGTTTTATTCTGACCCTCATTTACAGGGATTATATGTGGTGTTCTATTCTAGCCCTGTCACAGGGATATATGTGGCCATAGTTTGTGACCGTGGCATGTTTGTAATAAAATGAAATGTAAATGTTAATGATAGTGAATTATAAATGTGATGACTTCAAAACTTGAAACTGAGATTTTGAGACATAATATGAAAGTTCTGACATATGAAAGTAAGTAAATTCTAATATGTAATATTCTTGAAATTATATGATATATTTTGTATTAGGCTTACTTATTGAGTGTGAACTCATTAAACTCATGTTGATGTTTTTTAGAGTTAAAGAAATGAAGAGGAATATGGGTAGACTGAAGTGCTATCAGCCTAGTTTAAATATAATTTATGTTTATCAGTTTTGCATGTAGTCTAAATATTTGCTTTATTTAAAATTATAATAAGAATATTGTGACTTTTTAATGGCATATTAATTAATTGACTTTTAATTTAATAATTACGTTTGTTACTAAACATCATCTTTTTAGATTCACTCTAGGATATGAGGCGTGACACAAAGCTTTCAACCTCCCTTCTTAAATAATATGAGAGCAATTGGCGAGGTACTGTATCTATTGTCTAATGCGAATAGAACAATTGGTGGGCCACTATGTTCTGGATTGTCAAACATGGAGGACATTTGCGGTTGGGATGTTTTGTAGGTGGAGGTGCCTGCTGGAGTAGTTTAAATACCTTGTCTCCTCCTAGTAGTTCATTGGGTACCGCCTCCACTTGATACACTGAAAATTAACATTGATGGATCCCTAAGGGATGGAATGGGTGGTATCAGGTTTTGTGGCCAGAGATCACCATGGCAAAGATCCTCTTAGTAGGATCTAGGTCCTCTAAAGAAGATTTCATTCTGGTAGTTGGCTTGAGAATTGCTTGGGAGGGGCCTAAAGCAGATATTACCCATTTGAATTGCACCACCATCATTCTCCAACATCCTATCATCTTTTACTATGAGTGCTGATATTTTCTTAGAAAAAATTTTGATGAAAAAAATTATCTTAGATTCATTTTTTTAAAAAAAAATTTATAAAAGAAAATAAATTTTATCACATTTGGATAATAAAAAATTTGTATGAAAAAATAACTCAATAAATTTTTTGTTGCATTTTGCTAAGGATAATTTTATATGAGAAAATATCAATTTCAGTATAATACCCCTAAAATAAAGATTACATAAGAATTAATATAATATAATATAATATAATATTAATATAATAATATTAAACTATATTATATTATAATTTATCTATTATAATATAATATAATATTAGCTTATATATTATAATATATGATATAATTTAATACATTATATCATTACATTATATCATATGATATTATATTATATATATTATAGTAATATAAATATAATAGGGGTGATTTTAAACTTTTGTTGCTAAAAATTTTTTTTCAGTGGGATGAAAAAGATAAAATACCATTGCTCCTACTTTTTAGATGAAGCATGAAAAAAAGTGTGGATCCTACTAGCTATATATATATATATATTTATCAATTAAATAAAAGAAAATAAGAATGAAAATAATATATTTGTCCACTAATTTTGTTCTTGAAGAATTTTGCTACTATGTTGGAACACTCAATAAGCGACATATAAATAATTTTATAAATACAATCATATTTTATTAGATGTTGAGAAAAAAAATGAGGAGGTGAAGCGTGACAGCATCTGTAAAATTGTGTGCGTATTATTTATTAAAGAATTGCTGACAAACATTAATGATCTGTATATAAGTTTTGTAGAATTTATGAAAGGGATATAAATAATGGGATAGCTGATAGTATTCATTGAATTCAAGCCAAATTTGGCAAATTTTAGCCAACTAATACAATAGGGAGCATCAGGTGAAGTGCTTAAGGATGATTGGGATTGGACTTGTACTGTATGAGGAGGATTCGAGCATGTAATTTTTATGGTGTAGAAAACGCTCAAATATTAAGCTAATATAATCAAGAATAGAAATAAAAGATGCATTAAGGTTTCATCCTATTTAGTTACGTTTCTCATCCTTTTTACCTTGTTTTTTGTTAATAGATTTAGTAGGATTATAGAATTGTCGGGCATCGTAGCGAGCTTGCTTGATGTGCTCTACGCTTCAAACCTTGATAAATGAGGTCATAATTGAGCTAATTCGGATTAGTTCATTGTTTTGATCTGAATGGGCTAATTTTAATTGGCCCTATAGATTTTAGGCCAAGCTCGATCTAGGCTTGTGTTGGATTGAAGTCTAAGTTCTGTAATAATTCTCGGACCTTGATCTGATTCAAAACCTAACAAAACTTTTAAGCTGAGTTCAGACAGAGGTGTGGCCCAATTCAAGTGGCCCACTTTTCAGCCCACTTTCAACTCCATCCCAAGGCAACATGTTCATTTATTTACGCCAGGTATGGCATAGGCCAAAAAAAAAAAAAAAAAAAAAAAAAAGTGATAGGTTGTATCCAATGGAAAGGCAGTGGTGCGAAAAGAATAATAGGTGCTGTACCTTTGAAAACAATGCCAAGCGACGCCAAATATATATCGATTATTGACGTGAGGTAAGAGGGAAGGAGATAAATTTTAAACCAATGATCTTTTTATTGCAGTAGATTTCACTTAATGCCGACGTTTTTATTGACGTTACTCACCAACCACTACGGCAGCGACCTCGACCGGCAATTACGCTCGACATTAAACATCCTTCTCCGTGACGGCAATCCAACGCATTGAGGTCCACCAACTTACCCCGCGGAATCTTTTGTGGGCTCCCAGAGGGATTTGGGTGTTGTGCCATTCATATCAGTCAATCAACATCACATTTCTGATGGTCTGCAACCAGAAGAACGTCTCCGATGGTACCCGTTTATTAATGGTTGCTACTGTTGCAGCTGGGAGAGGCTAAAAGCGTTGGTTTTAGCGTTGGCAGATAAAATTATGGGCTATTGATGCCATCGATTTAATATTATTGATTTTATTATTTAATTATTTCTGATCTAATTGATTGTCGGGAGAGCAAACTCAGGGATCCAGCAACCTTGGTATTTTCGGAGCCGCACGGGTGCCCATCCATCCTCCAGGGGAAGGGTTAGATGGAGCTTTTTTATCTGAAAAGAATAAATTTTTTTAAAAATAAAATTAGGATAAAAATAAAATATTTTGTAAGAATGGTATTAAAGTGAAAAATACTATTTGAAATGATGCTTTTCAAGCTAAAAATCAGCTCTGTTGGTACCAGCATGGAGGGTTGGGTGGCGTTTCAAAAAATGCCACTCAGAGTGGCGTTTCAAAAAACGTCACTCTTAGTGGCATTTTTTGGTTTCAAAAAATGCCACTCTTAGTGGCGTTTAAAAAAAAGTCACTTTGAGTGACGTTTTAAACGTTTTTTTCAAACGCACTGGGCGTCTCGCTCCCCCGCCCGAACGCCCACCCCCCCCCCACCCGCCCCCGCGTCCCCTCCCGAGCCCCCCAAGCGCCCCCGGCCCCCCCCCCAATCCCTCCCGAGCCCCCTCAATCCCCCTCCCTCCCAAGTCCGATCCCCCCCCCGCCCTCCCGAGCCCCCCCCCCGTCCCCTCCCGAGCTCCCCCCCTCCCGAGTCCCTCGGTCCAATCCCTTCCGAGCCCACATCCCCTCCCGAGCGCCCCCCGGGCTCTCTCTCTCTCGCGCGCACCCAAGCACCCGGTCCCCCCTCTCCCTCTCTCTCTCTCTCAGCCCATTTGTGGCCCATCTCGCGACCCGTCCCCCTTCCTCTCTCGGGCCAGTGGTCCCCCAACGTAATTTTTTTTAAAATTTAATTAAATTATAAAAATTTAAATATGCTTTATTACTAACTGCTTCACATTCATCTTTATAATAAAGAAATTGATAACTGAAACAATAATATTTTTTAGTTCAATTACATCAGTTAATCGCGACAGAAAAACTAAAAAACTAGTAAATTTATGTATCAACAGAAATAAGTAAAGGTTAGTTAGCTTCTTGTAGAAAAATTGCATTGTTTGATGAGTAAAAAAAATTCAATAAGCATGATTTATGTTATCAGTCATAATGAGCAACGTTGACAACTTGATATGCTAATATGTCTTGTTTTAATAATAATAATTAAAAAAAATAAATGCTTTGGATGTCAAGTCTCTGATATAGTCTGATTTTTATCATACAACAAACACACAGAAAATAAATAGGTTAATATCAATTATTTAACAGGATACATATCTATTATTTAAATGCTAAATGCTTCTGAAATACGTGTATATTCCATTATTAGTTTGTTTGCGGTTGATCAGTAAAAAATTTATACTTATTTCAGTTTATGCTTGATGATACAATATTATGTATTGATGCTAGATTTATTTTGAACGTCATTTTTCAGATGAGCACCGATACTGTTCGATTGCTGCTTTATTGTGATGGATCAGTTGAACATGGCTTAGATGGGATACAATATAATCAACCTCCTCGTAAAAGTTTTAGATTGAGCATGGGAACTTGTTATGTTGAGTTGGTCGAGCGGGTTTATAGTGTGCTTAAAATTCCAGTGCAGCAATATATTTTGAGACTGATGTGGAGATCTCCAACATTGCATCAGAAATATGTGCTTCATCCAATCGAGAAGGATGACGATGTGGAGGAAATGTTGACATTTCCTTCCAAATTTTCAGATTATCGCTATGTTGAATTATATGTTTTAAAAGAAGATGCTCCAGCTCCATACAATGTTGATCATACAGAGGATATTTAGGATAGTTCTCCTATTGCCCAGCAGCAGATCAGAACTCCAGTGGATTTCCCGATGATGGAAGGAGTTATGCCAGTAGTGTAGAGTGTTGATGTGACAAACAATCAGAGTGTTGTTAGTCGGGAACTTGAGTCAGACGACAGTGCAGATGATGACTATTGGCCTGAACATGATGACTCTGACGAAGAGCGAGATAAGGATGAGGACTCACATGGAGATGATGTAGTTCATGAAACTGGCTGTAGTTCTGTTCCTGTATCTACTCATCCAGAAATTGTTCATAGTCAGGTTTATGAGAATCAAGTCTTTGCACATAGTCAAATACCAGAATTTTATCATGACTTGAATTTGCAGGATGGTGGTTGTATTAGCACTCAAAGATAATTACCCTTTAATTCTCAATTTTGGGATTCATCAATGACTGAGTTTGCTATAGGATTGTTGTTGACTAGCAAAGATGAACTGAAAAAAGCATGTGAAATTTATCACATCAAGAAGTATCGCACATATAATGTTGTGGAGTCAAAAAAAGCATTCTGGTATGTGAAATGTGCCTCTTCAAGTACTGCACAGAGTTGTCATTGGAGGTTGCGTGCTACAAAGTTGAAGAAGCATGGATTTTTTGAGATCACAAGGTATGACGGGCCACACTCTTGTTTATTCAGTCATGTAACTTGGGATCACAAATACATAAGTTCACGAGTTATTAGCCATGCGGTTCGACATATTGCGGAGAAAGACCCAAGTGTGAATATTGAAGCCATCATTGCAGCTGTGGCAGAACAATTTCATTATACTGTGTCATACTCCAAAGCATGACGTGGGAAGTAGAAGGCATTGATTGATGTATTTGGTGAATGGGAACCCTCATATGCTAAGTTACCTAAATACATGCTTGCACTTCAGAATACAAACCCCGGAATGGTGGTCTGTTGGAATTTCTACAATGCAGGGACATCTAATGTGCGCGTTCTGAATTATGTTTTCTGGGCATTTCATCCATCCATTGAGGGGTTTTGGTATTGTCGCCTGGTCATTTCTATTGATGGAATACATCTTTATGGAAAGTACAAGGGGAAGATGCTCATTGCAACAAGCACTGATGCTGACAACAGGATATTTCTACTGGCCTATGCAATTGTGGATGAAGAGTGCACTGCTAGCTGGAGTTGGTTTTTGTGGAATCTCAGGAGGCATGTTGTGAAAACAGAAATGGCATTTGTCTTATTTCTAACCGACATCCAGGTATACTAAGTGCCATAGCAGATGACAGTAATGAATGGGCTCCACCTCTAGCTTATCATCGCTACTGCTTGAGACATGTGTGCAGTAATTTCAACTCAAGATTCTCTGATGTTCAATTAAAAAGAGCTGTATGGAAAGCAGGGAGCGAACATCAGCTTCGAAAGTTTAACTTTATCATGGAATGGATCAAGACAGTTAATGCAGAGGCTTGGACTTGGCTATCGGAGTTGGAGCTAGAGAAGTGGACATTGGCACATGATTGGGGCTTCCGCTATGGTATTCTAACAACAAATCTCTCAGAAGTTTTTAATAATGTACTGAAGGGAGCTAGAAATGTGTCGTTAACGGCCTGTGTTCAGATGACATTTTACCGTCTTGTTAAATATTTCCATACGAGACGTGCGGAAGCCATGAGATATGTGTAGGATAATTGAAATACTTTTTTCACTCCTCATGTAACAATTAAGCTTGTTGAAAGTTAAGCCAAAGCTAATGAGCACAGAGTGTTTAGATACAACATGCAGAGAGCCACCTATAAAGTCGTTACAAGAAGGTCAAGTGAAGCTCTTAGGGGTGAAGGCAACGTTCAGAATGTGTCACTCATTGACAGAAATTATTCTTGTGGAAAGTGGACAATTTATAAGTATCCATGTTCACATGTCTTAGCTGTGTGCCACGAAATTGCCATGGATACAACCCCTCTTGTTGATGAAGTATACACAATTGGCTCTTATATAAATGCATGGGGAGGTAAGTTTAATCCGTTACCCCACGAAGACTACAGGATGGACACATTCACATGCATTCCTGATCACAACCGTCTCAGACCGAAGAAAAAAGGTAAGCCTAAGTCAACATGCATTCATAATGAAATGGATGATGTGCAGCCAAGAAGTAAAAGTCGTTGTAGTATTTGTAAGCAAACGGGTCATTCTCGACGCCGCTGCCCTAATATAAATATTGGACCTTCAGGATCCTAAATTGTACTATCTATGAATTAATGTTTGTTTTATGTATGAAATAACTATATGTAAAATTATGGATCACTAGTATTTTTACGTTTCTTGTGCTTATACTCCTGTTCATCTATGTGCTTTTTATTCAGTTTGAAACTCATCTGATACTCTTTTAATGCACTTCTTAAACTTTTTTGAAACTTTTTTAAAACTCTTCTAAAACACTTTTAAAACTATTCAAAAGTGTATCAAAAGAGTTTTAGAAGAGTTTCAAATGTGTTTTAGAAGAGTTTCAGAAGAGTTTCAGAAAAGTTTCAAAGAGTTCCAAATGTGTTTTAGAAGAGTTTCAGAAGAGTTTTAAAGAGTTTCAGTTCAAAGAGTTTCAAAGAGTTTTATTATGGTGCAAGTACTATGAACCTTTCCTCAAACTTCTCCGTGAACTAGTTTAAAAGTCTGTAGCTCTCTTCCTACAGATTACCACTTTAATGCACAAAAAATGCTTCTCTAATTCTAATGTCTATCCTTGTGTAGTGCTGGATATTGGTAAGCAGCACAAGCCTTTTACTTAACTTTATCAGAGAAGATTTGAGTATTTCTCGGAAAGATTATAGGTTCACCTGTGACAGCCAGAGCAGATCTAGTGAAACTTGATTTTACCAGGGTTCTAAACCTCAGTTTAATCCTTTGAGTAGAGTTCCAGTTTTGGCAATTTCTCTAGGAGTTTCAATCAAAAATTAAAAAATCACAAAATAAAAAATAAAAAAATAATAGAAATCAAGGTAAGTTATTTTGCATTATTTTATTTCATTTTTAAAAATGTAGCTTACCCTTCATGATAACAAAGCTTAAACCAATATGACACAATTTTGATAATTAGAGCCTTGGATAGTATATAATTGAATGATTTTGATGAATTTACAAAATATTTACTGTATTTACTTGCTCTTAAAAAGAAAAAGTTGTACTCTGTTGGTTTTGATTCTTCTAAATTTGCAGACTGACTGAAATGAATGTGTTTTGGCCAAAATTTGAAACCTTAGGTTTTGTTTCCAAGCTCGTAGAATACAATATTAAGTGAAAAATTTTCCTTTCTAAATTACAATGTGTTTTGGCTTTCCACTCTCAGTATCTGCATTGATTCTATTAACAGACATGCTTACATCATGGAATTCTTGGAGCACTCCTTGGGGGGACTGATGGGTGCAACCCATGACTGGTAATGTTAACTCAGAAGTTTGGCTTTGCCTAGAATAAGAGAGAGAATGCTGCTCTGTCTTGACACGTTTCACTGGAGGCTGTTTGTACTCCATTGTATCAATGGTAGGAAAAGCAGTCTTTGACACAGTGATAGCAGCATTAGTTGTATCCTGAGAAACTTTTTTCAATCTCATTCTAACAGGAGTGCAAGTACGACAGGAACTTTCACGGCACTCTCTGTAATGATCAAACAACCTCCTACATTTAACGCACTGCATTGCACAGTGAACGTCATTACAATTGAAAATGTGGCTAAGGTTCTTTTTCATAAACATGCACAAAGAAAATTCACATTGTTTTTCTTGACTTGAGCAAGTCATCACATGTTCATATAGAAACAGAATCTTGTGTATCTTATGGTACTACTGTCCATCCCCTAGTGCAAATTCAGATTGACAGTCAGCTGCAACCCCATTTGAAGCAGAAAGCTGAACACTTGTAGGTTTCTCAAGCAACGATCGATGTGGTTGTGGCCCGGTTACATCTTGTCCCGGTAGAACATAACCTTTCATGTGAACCGGCCCATTTAGAGAGCTTTCTGACTGCAGGGTACCCAAAGTCCTATTATCTGTCAACATCTGTTGCTACTGAGAATACTGATCCTTTCGAAAAAGCTGAAGTTGATCACATTGCTTTTGCAGCAGATGAAACCTTTGATGGGACTGTTGGCTGTCCTTGTTTATTTTGAAGTAGTTGAATACTTTGAGAAGTTTAGTTGCTTATTTTGAAGTAGACCTCCCTCTTCTGAAAAATGTGGTTGAATACCCCTATGAAATGACTGAATAAGGCTTTGAGAAACCGGTGGCAACTGCTGCAAAGCCTGCAGACCTGAACGAGAATATACACCCGCAGATTTTATTGCCAACTTAGATTCCACAAATGCTGAGTTCATTATTTCAGAATTCTCACTCGAACCAAATGATAATGAAGGCATAATGGACATCCCAGAAGAAGATGATTTGCTATCAGGCATCACATGCATATCACCTGTCAACTCAAGACAGGAAGTTAAACTAGAGTTATGAAGAGTCCAGATAAAATCCATTGGTTCTGACTGTTGCATATCTACTTTAAGTCCAGCTACGGAAGGCTCAGAAACTTAACCATAGAAGTGGGATTCCAAGCATCCTTCAGATGTTGCCGTTTCAGTTACCTCAGATCTAATACTAAACAGTTGTGGCATGATTCAAAAAAAAATGAGTGGCTAGTCAAGTTTAGAACTGATGGCATCAGATAATGGTGACGGCATAAATAAAAGGCTTCCATAATAGCAGATTTGTTCCTGACTCCAGACAATGAAGACACCATCAAAGGATATAAAGGTGTGATATGGTGCATAAAATTTCTAAGTAAAATGTGACAAACCTGTGAATCAGCTCTTGCAAAAAGCTTTTCCTCCAAAACTCGGGCAAGATTCTCTCTATTCTCTACCCATGCATCACAGTTAGCTTTCTGGCTTAAATATTTTAAACTGCAAAAAATGATTAACAAATGATTGAAGCATGGTAGTGAGATTAATAATGTGCATACTTTCAACTAAGATATTTTATTCCAAAATTTAGAAATAATGATTCTTTTCATTTTCATTCTTGGCTACAGAATTCTGTAAAATGCTTCCTTCGAATTTCAATGGGAAGATAACCAATGCAGTAGCACCTGGCAAGAAAATACAGGCTTGCATTTCAACATTTAGAGAATGCCAACTTAAACGATAGCTAATAGGAATGTTTCACAAAATCAGAACTTTCAAGGGTGAGTAAAGCTAAAGTTGCTTTGGCTACTTACATCTTATCACGTATAAGGGCACGAACTGTGGATGTCTCGGGATGCATATCCCACAAACGTAGAATATCTCCTCCAACTTGTAAAAGAGCCTACAGAGTGTTGCCATTATGATGAAAGACAGGACCTGGCATGCCCTGAGTGTCATGATCTGGCAAATATGAAGAGAGCCCTTCCATGCGAGATCTCAGCCATCACAACAGCCTTGTTACCTAAGATGCATAATTCATAATATCAACATTTGAATCATTCTTGTAATTAATGAAACCTGTTATCAGAACTTAACCCATAGAGAGAGAACAATGAACTGGTGACTAGACAACCAATGTTCCTCAAGTCAATGTTCAAGTCCCATAAGCAAAGCTCATCCTAGTAGAAGGCTGGGTCAATACAATACCAAAACGTTCCCGAATCAGTCCAAATTTTTTTTTTCTTTTTTTTAAAAAAATATAAAGTTTGATGTCTTATTGCACATAAGAACAAAGCATGCATGTGTTATTGCATATATTCCAAGTATAATGCTGCAAAACAGCCACTGAATTACAAACCATCAACACAAGAGAACATTTAGAATATCACTTAGTTAGCATGAAGCCAAAACTCTTGCTTTAAATATTCCAAGCGATTCCTGCTTGCTACTTTCAAATTAAGTCACTTAGTTACCATATAACTAACCTGTTCAAGGCAACAATTTAATAATGCTTCAATAAGTCAGAAACCATCACAATATCTGAGCAACACAACAAACAACTCAACAGATGAAACATATTTAATATATTAAACAAAAAAGTCTTTACAACAATTAGTTTATTTACATAGCTTAAGTACCACAGCCTCATCTAGGAGGTTGTCGAACTCGTCTAGAGCATCGCGCATATATCGCGATCGGTCGAGGGCCCTCGTCAACCACATGGGAGACCCCCTACTACGCGGGGATCGTATCTGTCATATCAATGTCGCTCAAATAGTGGGAGACATCCTCTCCGACCTCGGTGATATCCGTATCAGCAATGTCAGCAATCAGCAACACCCTCTAATCATAACTACCAGATGTACCCTCACCTGCATGCCCCATGTGTAAAAAATCGTGTGCATATGGCGACGGCATGTAATAAGGCGATGGTGTATAATGAAATCTACTCGTCCCAGGATCCTCATATGTGTGTGTCATCACCGGTTCCTCATGAACTCGTGCCGTGGCAGGTATACTCCTCACATGCTGATGGCCAATTATAGAAAAAGTGTTGTTGTCTAAAATCGCCCTCATGTCCTTATGAATCCTTTGCTGCTCGGCATTCGATGTCGAATGCATAACTCGATCCAAGTTTAAGGACAACTCTTGAAACCTCTCATGCTGCATGTTTATGACAATATAATATCAAAAACAAAAGATAATAACTCAAAAATAAATGATATTAAATAATTATTTTATAATAATACCATGAATTCAAATGAAGCTCCTTCTCCTTCGTAGCCCGTAGTAGGATACTCGGAACAGCTAATGCATATACATGTTATACTCCTAAACTATTCCATGTACTTAGGAGTAAATGAGACTCCTTCAGCAATAGGCTCCCCAATAATAATATTTTCATGCCGCTCATTCCATGTAGCAATATGTGTGGCGTGTATGACATCCTACGTGGTATGTGCCCTCCCTCGTTGATCTATCTAATGAAGCTGAAGTGACGTATCGCATGGTAATGGTATCGACTGGCGGCAACCAAATTGCTGAAGCATTCGGTCCGAAAAATGCCACTCCACTAAATCAAAACAAATAAGTGCGGTCTGTGCCATCCAAATATCTAAACCGAACAAGCAACTTGGAGGCAAAATAGAGATAATCTCGGGCGTATACGGACACCATATGAACTGCATGTAAAAAAATCATCAATCCACAACCTACCTATATAAAATAAAAAAATAACATTGAAAATAGATTTGAAATTTAATAATGTCATACCCGTTGGGAACTATCATTCAATACGTCGAACTGGTCCCTATAGGCACGCAGTATATGAGTTGGGACATTCTTTTGGTTCAATCTCACATTCCATCTATGCTCCCATGGTGCACCTAAGTGCCAAGCATCATTTGCATCAGCAGGTCTAGCCTCCGGAGTCTCAAGTCTGATGGAACGAAAAACAGGTAATCGTTCCTATGCCCATATCTGAATGTTCGAATAATGCTCAATATTAGTAAACAATACAAAAGAAAAAAATCCAAACTCATTCGATTTAATCAACTGTTTACCTGTAGTAAGGGCAAGTATCCTCCTATCTCTGTCTGAGTAGGGTTCGTTCCGCGACAGAGTGCCCGATACAAACCAGCAAGTGTAGCAGAACCCCAGCTATATGCAGCAAATGCCCCCAGGTCTTCTAAAAGAGGCACATACATCAACTTCACTAAATATTTGGATGTATCTGGAAGGATGACTCCACCTATAATTCGGAGAAGTTGCCCCCTCACAAACTTCTGGACAACCTCATTATCCAAGTGGAAGTCTCAGTAAAACTAATCGAAGAATGATAAGCAAAAACGGCCTTTAGAAAATGCCTCGGCAGAGGGTTCAACCCCAAACAACCTCACAAATATATCCTGCCACTGCTCTAATATATAACGCGGATCAAGCCCAGTAACCGCTAACCCATCAATCCGTAGACCACTCAGAATACCGATATCCTGTAGTGTGATTGTCGCCTCACCAAATGGAAGATGAAATGTGTGGGTCTCCTACCGCCACCTCTCAACAAGTGCAGAAATAAGGCCGACATCGAGTCGAATCTGGCCTATCCGATATATGCCATACATGCCAACCTCTCCAAATAATATTGCACTCATGGGTGTGCCATGCTCGGTGTCTCCTTCCATATCTGCGTGCCATATCGACGGCATCTAAACACCAGTAATTCCTACAACAAATTCATTGCAATAATACATATCAATAACATAAACACATGCTAACTAATTAAGAATCATCGATCAATAATGCATACCTCGCCCTCAAATAATTTGGTTGATATATGCGAGGCTTGCAGAGTGAGAACAGTAGGATCGCGAGGCCCTGGATGTAAAACATTATGAGCCATCTCGTACTACTCTATCAAAACAAGTAAAAACATCACATAAGAAAAATTTTTATGTTCACTGATAATAACAAGTAAAAACAAGTTTGATTTATTTGAACAAAAAAGCATAACTACAATGATAATAAGATAGAAACCATGATGATGTACAATGAAATTTTTAATAAAATAATTTTTATTAGAATAATTTTCAATAGAATTATTCCAATGAATGTTAATCCAACAGCAGTAAACAACCAAGGCAATAGCTCGAATATGATTTAATTTTAAAATAAATTATATTTATTTGAAACTGAGAATGTATTTATATAAGTAATTTATGATTCAAGTAATTTTGCGAAAATGCCATGTATTTTAAAAGAATGGTGCCGTGGTCTAAAAAATCTAAGATTTTTTTAAAACTGATGTTACAAGAGAGGCTATTTTAATTTATAAAATGATGCATCAACATAGGCCTCATCCAAACCATTTCACCCTATCATCTATACTAAAGGCATGCTCATTTCTAAAGGCAATAGGGGAAGGTAATCAAATTCATGCTCATTTAACTAAGCTTGGATTTAATTCCTTCATTTATGTGCAAACGACATTATTGGACATGTATGCAAATTTTGGTTGGATTCAAAAAGCAAGAAAGATATTTTGGAATATATCTGTGAGGAATATTGTGGCATGTAATATAATGATTGCACGTTATGCCAAGGTTGGTGATATTCAAGCTACTCGCAAAGTTTTTGATAGGATGTCCCATAGGGATTTGATCTCATGGAATGCCATGATATCTGGTTATGCAGGCCATGGAAATACATTGGCTGCTAGGGAACTCTTCAGGGCTATATGCTTAGGGCCTATCAAACCTAATCATGTTACTATGGCTATATTGATGTCTGCTTGTGGTCAACTAGGATCTTTAAAAGTTTCAAGACATGTTCATGGATTCTTAACCAAAAACTGCATTGTCATGAATTGTTATGTGTTCAATTCTTTAGTTGATATGTATGCTAAATATGGCAGTGTTGATGAAGCTTGTTATGTTGTTGTTCTTAAGGGAGGATGTGCCTTGTTTTCCTCTTGCATCATACAAGCAACACATCCAAAGCATTCATTTTTTTTAATTATTATTATTAAAACAAGACATATTGGCATATCAAGTGTGTCAATGTTGCTCATCATGACTGATAACATAAATCATGCTCATTAAATTTTTTTTACTCATCAAACAATACAATTTTTCTACAAGAAGCTAACTAACCTTTACTTATTTTTGTCGATACATAAATTTACTGATTTTTAATTTTTCTATCACGATTAACTGATGTACTTGAACAAAAAATATCATTGTTTCAGTTATCAATTTCTTTATCATAAAGATAAATGTGAAGCAACTAGTAACAAAGCATATTTAAATTTTTATAATTTAATTTAATTAAAAAAAATTACCTTGGGGAACCACCGGCCCGAGAGAGGGAGGAGGATGGGCCACAGACGGGCCGTGAGAGAGAGGGAGCATGGGGGACTGCTCGGGTGTGGGAGAGAGGGAGAGGGGGGACCAGGTAGGCTCGCATGAGAAAGAGGGAGCAGGGGGGACCGAGTGCTCGGGTGCGTGCGAGAGAGAGGGAGCACGGGGGACCGGTGGGCTCGGGTGCGGACCGGGGGGTTGGCAAAGGCTCGGGCTCGGGGGGGACCGGGGGTTCGGGGGGGGGGGTGGTGGCTCGCGCTCGGGGGGCTCGAGGGGGGGGCTCGAGGGGGGGGGGGGGGGCTTCGGCGGGGTGGGGTGTGTGGGGTCTCGGGGGGAGTGGCTTGTGCTTGGGGGGAGGGCGATGGGGAAGGGGGGCCTCTGGGAGGGCTCGTGGCATTTTTTAAAATGCCCTGGGTTGCCATGTTAAAAACGCCACATGGAGTGGTGTTTTCAGAAACGCCACTCCATGTAGCATTTTTGACTTGAAAATGCTAATGCCACAAGCTGTGGCATTTCTGAAAATGCCACATGGTGTGACATTTTCAGAAACGCCTCATCGTGTGATGTTTCTAAAAACACTACACGATGTGGCATTTTCAGAAATGCCACCCAGCCATCCACGCTGGCATTGACGGGGTTGATTTTTAGCTTGAAAAATGTTATTTGAAATGATGTTTTTTACTTTAATATCATTCTTGCAAAATATTTTATTTTTACCTTGATTTTGTTAAAAAAAAAAAAATTTTACCCCAAAATAGCTCATTGAGATGAGGTCACTCTACTCCTGAGGTGGTGGAATAGCGGCCATCTTTCCTCCTGAGGGTTAACGGTCAGCCACACTACACTATGGTATTCTGCGACCCAAAGCAGTCCTTAGAGTAGAATCGGGACGGCTCGAAGAAGCTCTGCGGAGTGGAAACAGATTGAAAGTAGGTTAATAATTATTAATGGATCTGATCCTAGCGGTTCTAAGCCTACCCAAGACCGGGTTTCAACCAACCAAATAATTTATTGTCAAAAATAGCTGGCAATAATCACCATGGACCTCATGATGTGAGGGAAAAAAAAAAAAAAACTAAACTGAGGAGTCTTTTTTTTTTTTTTTTCAACCAACCAAATAATTTATTGTCAAAAATAGCTGGCAATAATCGCCATGGGCCTCATCACGTGAGGGAAAAAAAAAAAAAAAAAAAAACTGAGGAGTTTCTTTTTTTTTCAACCAGCCAAATAATTTATTGTCAAAAATAGCTGGCAATAATCTCCATGGGCCTTATCACGTGAGGGAAAAAAAAAAAAAAAAACTGAGGATTTTTTTTTTTTTCAACCAACCAAATAATTCATCTGCGGTAGTTCGAGGTATTGGTGCTTTTTAAGCCTCTCCCAGGCAGCTCTCAATCCAAAACTGAGGAGAGGGGGAAAAGACTGACTCATCACCAGGACTTTCCGCCATGTCCGCTCTTCCAACTATTCCCAGCAGCTCCCTCCAATTAGAGTATCCAAAACACACCGATGTCATCTCAACCCTCCCACTAGAGGAAGCATGGGTTCCCCTCCGCCTGCGGAAATACCAAGAGGTATGGATCCCGGAACATGTTCTCCCGGGCATTATGGCCGCCCAACAATACTTCAAGGCTCGGCCGGACGACATCCTCCTGTCGAGCTACCCAAAGTCCGGCACCACCTGGCTAAAAGCTATAGCTTTTGCAACCATGACCCGGACCCAAAACCCACTGTCTCAGCACCCTCTCCTCAGCTACAATCCTCATTTGTGCGTGGCTTTCATGGATAGGTTGTTTTCCGATGGCCAAGCTCCACAATTAGAAGCAGCCATGCGTTCCCCTAGGATCCTCAGCTCCCACTTGCCTTACAACCTATTACCAGACTCGATCAAGGGCTTCGAAGGCCGTATTATATATATCTGCCGTGATCCCAAGGACGTGCTCATCTCCCGGATTTTCTTCCATGAGACGATGATCTCCAAGCCTAATATGGAGCGGATTTCATTGACAAAGGCCTTCGAGATGTTTTGTGAGGGCATATGCCCGTATGGATCCATATGGTGTTAGGAAGTAATTTGCAATTAATGACTTTTCATGAATCCAAAGAGTCACCTTAGGAATCCAAAGAGTCATTTTAGTAATTCAAAGAGTCACCTTAGGAACCCAAAGAGTCACTTTGGTAATATTAGAAATACATGTATTCTCAGGAGTCTTTGGTAATCCAAAGACATTAAAATTGTGATCCTTCATGTCTATATAAGGAGGTATCTGGCAAGGTTGTATGTGTGAAGAAAAGTCTATAAAATAAGAAAATATCTTTTGCTCCTATTCCACAAACTTTTCATCTTGTTCCAACAAATTTGGTATCAGAGCTCAGTTGAAGCACTTGTCAAGATGGCATCTTCATCAACTACCATGTTCTCCTACACTTCTAATCAAGTTCCTATCTTCAATGATGAGCATTATGACTATTGGAGTCGTCAAATGCAAACCATATTCATCTCCTAAGACCTTTGGGATATAGTCGAAGGTTCAGATGCAGAGCCACCTCAACCACAAGATGCTACAACAAAATGGACAACAGAGCAACAAAAGGAGTACAAGGAGAATGTGAAGAAAAATGCAAGTGCTCTTCGATACATTCAACAAGGGATAAGCCAAACCATCTACCCCAGAATTTTTGGAGCAAAGAAAGCAAAGCAAGCTTGGGAAATACTCAAAGAAGGTTTCCAAGGTAATGAGAAAATCATCTCACTAAAGTTACAATCACTTTGGAGAGATTTTGACAACATGCAAATGAAAGAAGGACAAGGTATGCAAAGCTTTCTTACCAAAGTTACTGAAGTTGTTAATCAAATTAGAAGCCTTGGAGATACCATTGAAGATAGAAAAGTTGTTCAAAAGGTTCTTAGAAGTCTTCCTATAAAATATGATCATGTTGTCACTGCAATAGAAGAATCAAAAGATCTCTTTACTTATACTTTTAATGAACTAATGAGTTCTCTTTAAGTTCATGAGGAAAGAATGAATAGGTCTTCTTCTCAACCTCTTGAGCAAGCCTTCCAAACCAAGCTCAACATCTCATAAAAGAAGAACTTTAAATAGAAGTTCAAAGGAGGACCATTCCAAAAGAAGGAAAAAGGCAGCAATCAAGGAGGAGCAAACCAACAACAATCGGGTGGTTTTAATCCTCGATGCCGAGTTTGAAAGAAGAACAACCATGACTCAAAAGATTGTCGATACAGATGTAATAAGTGCAAGATTCCCAATCATTCACTAAGGGACTGTTGGTACCAAAAGAAGAATGGTAATGATGAAGCCAACTTCACTAAAAATGAAGCAGAAATTCAACAACTCTTCTCTTGCATGAATGCCCAAGAAGATTCTCAAAATGTATGGTACTTGGATAGTGGGTGTAGCAACCACATGACGGGGAATCAAAAGATCTTCATCCAACTTGACAAAAATTATTCTTCTCAAGTCATGCTCGGAGACGACAAACTCCAAACTGTTGAAGGCAAAGGAACTATTGAAGTTCTCACCAAAGGAGGTACCAAAAGGCTTATTAATAATGTTCTTTATGTGCCAAATCTATCTCATAACCTCCTAAGCATTGGGCAATTTACTCAAAAAGGATATGCTGTCAACTTTAATAACAATAGCTGCAAAATTTTTGATAAAAGGAATAACTATCTAATTGCTACTGTTCCCATGAGCACAAACAAGGTTTTTCCTCTAACCATGTTATCTGAAGAAGTTATATTCAAAAGTGAAGCTATCAATATGTCAACTTTATGGCATCTTCGATATGGACACTTGAATATGAAGGGGCTGCATCTACTCAAGCAAAAAAATATGGTGATTGCTCTTCCTCCCATCGGAGAAAGAAGCCAAGTATGTGAAGGCTGCATATATGAAAAAATGCACAAGCTACCATTTCCAAAGTCTTCATGGAGAACCAAAGCACCTCTTGAACTTGTTCATGCTGATATATGTGGACCCACAAGAACTCCATCACACAACAACCGAAGGTACTTCATTCTATTTGTTGATGATTATACAAGAATGATGTGGGTTTACTTCTTGCATGCCAAGTCCGAAGCTTTCTCCATTTTTCTACAATTCAAAGTACTAGTTGAGAAACAAAGTGGACTCCAAATCAAGACTCTTCGAACTAATCGAGGAGGAGATTTTATCTACAAACCATTCATGGAATACTGCCAGCAAAATGGTATCCAAAGACAACTCACAGTTCGTATGAGTCCTCAACAAAACGGAGTTGCTGAAAGAAAAAATTGCACCATTGTGGAAATGGCCCGAAGCATGTTGAAAGGAAAAGGCTTACCAAATAATTTTTGGGCTGAAGGTGTGCATACTACTGTTTACATTCTTAATATATCTCCTACAAAAGCAGTGCTTAACAAAACTCCATTTGAAGCATGGCACAAAAGAAAACCAACAGTACATCATCTTAAAGTATTTGGTTGTATTGCTTATTCTCACATTCCATCACAGTACTGGGAGAAATTTGATGAAAAGGGAGAAAAACTAATCTTTATTAGTTTAGTGATGAATCCAAAGGATATAGGTTGTTCAATCCAAAAACCAAGAAGCTTGTCATCTCAAGAGATGTAATTTTTGATGAAGAAATTAACTAGAATTGGACACAGAGCTCATCTCAAATCCCAAACTCATATGAGTTCATAGAGCAACAAGCTAAACAAGAAGAGCATCAACAAATTCCTTCTACATGTCCAAGTTTAATTCATTCTACTCCTTCATCATCAATACAAACTTCATCATCTACATCACAAGCCTCCTCTTCTTCACCAAGTTCCATTCATTCTCCCTCTTTCTTAGAAACCATGGATACAAATTCTCCACCAAAGAAAGTTCGTTCCATGCAAGATATTTATAACACTTGTCACTTTGCTTTCTTTGGTTATGAACCTCAGGATTTTGAGGAAGCTGTGGTGAAGGAAGAATGGAGAAGGCAATGGATGATGAAATAACAACAATTCAAAAAAACAAAACTTGGAAGCTTGTCAACTTGCCGGAAGGGAAGGATGTAATCGGGCTAAAATGGATCTACAAAATCAAGTATAAAGAAGATGGATCTATTCAAAAGTATAAAGCTCGACTTGTCGCTAAAGGATACTCGCAGCAGTCTAGTATCGACTTCACCGAAACATTTGCACCAGTTGTAAGAATGGAGACAATCTGTATTATCCTTGCTCTTGCTATCCAACTTGAGCTTCAAGTCTTCCAACTTGATGTCAAATCTGCCTTCCTCAATGGCGAACTTAAGGAGGAGGTATACGTCAAACAACCTCAAGGGTATGAAGTGGCAGGTATGGAACACAAAGTCTATAAACTTCACAAAGCTCTATATGGCTTGAAGCAAGCTCCATGAGCTTGGAACAGCAGGATTGACAAATACTTCTGTTCAAATGGTTTCCAAAGAAGCCCAAGTGAACCATCTCTTTATATAAAGATATTTGATACCACTAACTTTCTTGTTGTTTGTATCTATGTTGATGATCTTATCTACATGGGTACTACCATGCAAGTTGTAGAAGAATTCAAGCAAAGCATGATGAAGGAATTCGAGATGTCAGATCTCGGATTAATTTATCTACATGGGTACTACCATGCAAGTTGTAGAAGAATTCAAGCAAAGCATGATGAAGGAATTTGAGATGTCAGATCTCGGATTAATGAAGTATTTTCTTAGCATCCAAGTAAAGCAAGCCAAAGGAGAAATTTTTATCTCACAAGAGAAGTACATTAAAGACATGTTGCAAAAATTTCAAATGGACAAAAGTAAACCAGTTTTAACTCCAATGGCATTGAATGAAAAGCTGAAACAAGATGATGGTGTTGAAAAAGCTGATGCAAAGCTCTACAAAAGACTAGTTGGTTCATTAATATATCTAACCAACACATGGCCTGACATTATTCATGCTGTGAATGTTGTTTCAAGATTTATGCAGGAACCAAGCAAACTGCATTATGCTGCTGTAAAACACATCATGAGATATCTCCAAGGAAGTCAAAGGGAAGGCATAAAATATGTTAAAGAAGAAAATAACGAGCTCGTCGGTTATTCTGATAGTGACTGGGCTAGTTCAATTGATGACAGAAAAAGCACGTCTGGTTATATTTTTTGTCTTGGTTCAAAGATGATTTCATGGAGCTCAAAGAAACAAAAAACAATTGCTTTATCTTCAGCGGAAGCAGAGTACATAGCAGCTACAGATGTTGCATGCGAAGCAGTTTGGTTAAGAAGAGTTTTATCGGATCTACAACAAACCCAAGTTCAACCGACTATCATTTATTGTGACAATATGTCGGCAATTGCATTGTCCAAGAATCCAGTCTTCCATGCAAGGTCCAAGCATATTGAACTTCGACATCATTTCATTCAGGATTTGGTAAATAAAGAAGAAATCATTTTGAAGTATGTTGGCACAAATGAGCAAGCTGCAGATTTTCTTACCAAAGCTGTCACCATAGAAAAATTCAAAAAATTTAAGAATCAATTGCAAATTAAGGAGGAGTGTTAGGAAGTAATTTGCAATTAATGACTTTTCAGGAATCCAAAGAGTCATTTCAGAAATCCAAAGAGTCACCTTAGGAATCCAAAGAGTCACTTTGGTAATATTAGAAATACATGTATTCCCAGGAGTCTTTGGTAATCCAAAGACATTAAAATTGTCATCCTTCATGTCTATATAAGGAGGTATCTGGCAAGGTTGTATGTGTGAAGAAAAGTCTATAAAATAAGAAAATATCTTTTGCTCCTATTCCACAAACTTTTCATCTTGTTCCAACATATGGGACCATGTTCTTCAGTTTCGAGAGGAGAGTTTGAGGAGGCCCCATAAGGTTTTCTTCTTGAAGTACGAGGAGATGATGAGGGAGCCGGTAGCAAACGTGAAGAGGTTGGCAGAGTTCATGGGGTGTCCATTCTCTCAAGAGGAAGAGAAAGGAGGTGTGGTGGAGGAGATCATAGAGCTTTGTAGCTTTCAGAAGCTCAGCAAGCTGGAGGCGAACAAGAAGAAGGTGCCAAATGCTCCGAACTTGACAACATTTGCGTCATTCTTCAGGAAAGGAGAGGTGGGGGATTGGAAGAACCATCTGAGTCCGGAGATGGTTCAGAAGTTGGATGATATGCACCCAAAGCGAGAAACCGCCTGAAAGGATCCGGTCCCGACCATTGTGTGGGGGATGTACTTGGAAGCGACCCTCCACTCGGCGGGGGCCTCATCCTCGTGCGGTTCATAAACTCACGATGCTCGTGGATTGCAATTTGCTGCCTTGTGTTACTTTTCGCCTCAAGTGCGTTTCAGGGCAATGTGTACTTCTCGTCAGTAAGAGAGAAAAATGTGTTGTTTCTCATTAAAAAAAATAGAATATGTAAGGAAATAAGAGAAATTCTTTGTGCACAGCGTGCGGTGCAGAAAATTTCTACTGGCCTGCACCGCACGCTCTCATTTGTCCACATTCGTCCACGTGGTGGCAACGTGGCAGTGCACCGCACGCCAGGGATGGAACGTTAACTTTCTCGAATGGATTTTCGACTTCTGCGCCGCGCCGAGCCAGTTGCCTCTTCAAATGAGGGAAAAGTCAATTATGCCCTCTTCTCTTTGGGCAGAAGTTGCCGCAGTTTGTATTTCTGCTACAAATATCAAAAAAAAGCTAGGTATTTTTTATTGACGCTGAAGAGTTTGGACAGTAGTGATTTCTTATTTCCAATGGAACATAAGGGTTTCGTGTTCAGACGCAAACGAAGAACTCGACGGCAACGCAAGAAGGAAATCCAGTTGCTTGCCGGAAGCTTCAGCGGGGCACGCTAGTTGTTTACACCTGGGAGAAGGATGACGTACACCCGTTCAAAATCCGAAAGAGAAGATATATATTTTTATCTCGGTATAAAATAAAAATTAAGGGTTTTAATCCTTCGTGCCAAGATTTTTTAACTATGCGTTGGCTAAAATATGTCACTCAGAGTGTGATAATACATCCAGGAGATAAAAAATTTTTGAACATATGATGTTTCAGCTTATGACACCCCTTCACAAAATTTATGACACTCTAATTCAAAATTTATGACACCCTAGCATTAAACCGTAAACTACATGTTTTGATCCTCCATACCAAGAGTTCTTTACTATCAATTGTCTAAATATGATATCCACGATCTAATAATATGGATCTGAGATAGCTTGAATTAAAAATATGAGATATATATCTTTATCTCAGCATAAAATAAAATTTGAGGATTTTAATCCTCCGTGCCAGGACTTTTCAACCATTCATTGGCTAAAATATGTCACCCACCGTGCGATAATACATCCAGAACATAAAAAATTTCCGAACATATGATGTTTCAGCTTATGACACCCTAGTTAAAAATTTATGACATCCTAGTTCAAAAATTATGACACCATGGCTTAAAGCCGTAAACTAGATGTTTTGATATAAGATACTAAGAGTTCTTAACTATCAATTATCTAAATATAATATCCACAGTCTAATAATAAGGTTCTGAGATAGGTTGAACTAAAAATTTGAGATATATATCTTTATCTCGGTATAAAATAAAAATTGAGGGTTTTAATCCTCAGGTACCGATGAACTTTTTCAACTATGCATTGCCTAAAATATATCACCCGGAGGTGTGATAATACATCCGGAGATAAAAAAATTCTGAACATATGATGTTCACTTATGCCATCCCTTCACAAAATTTATGACACCCTAATTCAAAAATGTATGACACCACTAGCATAAAGCCAAAAAATTGAATATTTTTGATACTCCTATTAGGACTCCCCATCATTTGTTCGGCCAAATATAACTTTCGGGATATAATAATACGATACATTGATAACTTGACCTTCAAAATATAAAAAGTGGACTTTATGACACCCTAGTTCAAAAATTATGACATCCATTTCACAAAAATTATGCACACCCGAGGCATAAAACAGAAAATTAGACTTATGACACCCTTTGCAAATATAAGTTTTCATTGAAGAAAGCTAACACTTACGATATTCAAAATGTGAGTGACCCTAGCAATGTTATAACATTTCCCGAGGTATTATATGGTTTAGCTATCGCATTAAATTCATCTAACTACCAAAGCTTGATTGATGTAATAAAGGATGCTTATGAGAAAAAATTATAAACAACATTCTATGAAGGATTTTTTACTTTCTGTTGGGGATGACATTATGATGCAAAGCATAATTTTCAAAGCGAGGAAGAATTTTATATCAACATCTGAAAACCGAGTTTCTTATTTCCCCTTCATTAGAGACACTTTTTAAAGTGCAAGGAAGAATCTTGCTTCAACTTCGTATTGAAGGATTATAATCTCAAGCTTTCTAGAGCGAGTATTAAGAGCACGGAAGAATCTTTAAGCCCGGAAGCGCGTATTCGGAGTGAACGAGGAATTTCACCGGAAAGTTGCCAAAGAATGAAGAGAAACCCAAGTATGAGGAAAAAGCATGGTGGAGGGAAAATGGCAAGTTAGTCCATTCATCAGAATTTTAAAAAATACTGATCATATATTAATGCATATCACGCTCAACAGACCCCCGCCACTTAACGTCCCATCCCTCTTCAGAGATGTTACTCCACGTGAATGAATGAGAGCGTGCGGTGCAAGCCAGCGGGGATTTTCTGCACCGCATGCGATGCACAAAGAATTTTGCATGAAATAAAGGCAGCACGACTCTGGACATATCTTAGCCCGTATCATTTTGAAGCCCAGTGCACTTTTTCTTACTTTTTTTTTTTTTAATCATTTTGAAAGGCTGGTTCGGTGTTTTTTACCATGGGGTTCTTTGCGTCCCTTCGTATGCCCAAGTTCTAAGGCTGCCCGCTTAGAATCACTAAAAATTATAGGATCAGGATTATAGAATTTTAATTTCAAGTTTTAATGTTTCTAATATTAAAAATAAAATAAAATAAAATTATGAAATTAAAACTTTAAATCCTTAAAAATTATGAAATCAAAAATTTGATTAAAAATAATTGGATTTAAAATTAAAATGAATTGAAATTCATAGGATCCATAATAAATTATTTTATATTTTTTAGAATACTTATCAAATTAAAATAATATTTTTTAAA